>PVJS01008001.1:0-54356 GCA_004027185.1 Glis glis
CGAACCCGGATCCTCCGGTCTCCGCCTCCCAAAGTACTGGGATTACAAGCGTGCGCCACCACGCCTGGTGAGAAATTTTTAAAAAAGAGACTATAGTAAATAATACCAATAATGCTCACAGTGATACCACTCCTGGTAATCATAATCAACATAAGGGAATGGGAGATTAAAAATAAAGTTTGCACTTTAGTGGTTCACAAAAAATTCTATGTTTACCTGTTTTAAGCTCTACACAGGTAAACAAATGTATTTCAAACAATGTTCCTGATCTATCCATTATCAAATTAGACAGAGATATGGAAGCATAAAAAGCTTCAGTATATTAATAATGTTCTTAATATTTTATGGTTCTCGATTAAGCACAGGCATTTGGGAAGAGAGCTCTGTCCACATGAGACATGAAAGCTATCTTGAACACATTGGAAAACATAATACAACCCACAATTTCAGACTCAGATGATATTTTCAAACCACTGCCATCCTGGAAATCTGTGGGGGAAGAGTGTATGGTTAAGTGATGAAGAATTGAAATGTCCCCTCCCTTGGGACAGTGACGTAAATGGGAAAAATGTTTTTAGTAGATATAAAGTGTAATACCATGGTGATATTAGTAAGTGTGCATACCAGATCATAATTGTAAACACACACACACACACAAATAAACATGCGCACACACTCACACAGGAAGCAAGTTTTCAGTGCTCTTCTTTCTCTCAGGAGATCTCATTCAAATGTGTCCCCATCACTCCAACCCAGCTCCACTCCCAGTTTGTGGTCAGTACTGGGAATCCAAGCACATTCTCGAATGATCCTAATAATTAAATCTGCTTCAGGTGTGCAATAAATAGAAAGTAGAAGAAGGACTTCAAGTGACTCTTCCGGAAAATGGAATGAGCACACTCTGAGATTCCCAATTCCATTAAGTGCTTAGAGGTGACTGGTGGATGCGGTGCCCAGTGAGTGGCCAGGTCATTGGGCTGAGCTATAAAAGGGTGGAGGAGATGGGAAATCCAGTCATTTGAAGACTGTCTCAGTAAGAACAGCTTTCTTCCAGTAGAGATCCCCACCGGGAAACCTGGGCATCACTGTTGCTGCAGACCTGGAGGCTGTTTCGCTCCACTGGGGAGGTGAGTGCCGTTGGAATGGTTTTACCCAACTTCTATCTCCATCAAGTGCAGCTGGTGTTAAAGTCATTGGCAGACCTTGTCTACCTGCAGACTCCTCAATGTCATGTTTTACAGACACACACCTGCAGAAGCATTTGGCTCCTGGGGCCACAGAGCTGGCTCCCAGGGAGAAATGGTGTCTGAGTTGGGAGAGGCCTTATGCTGATGGTGCTGGGCTCCACAATGGGACAAACTCCTGCTACCTGAATGCAGTGCTGCAGTGTCTGACATACACACCACCTCTGGCCAACTACATGCTGTCCCAGGAGCACTCCCAAACCTGTCATACTCAGAGACCATGCATGCTGTGTGCCGTGTGAGCTCACGTGACACAGGTGCTCCATCACCCTGGGAATGTCTTTCAGCCCTTGCAAGCACTGGCTGCTGGCATCCATAGACACCAGCAGGAAGATGCCCATGTAAGCCTGATGTTAGATGCTCAATCTCAGGACACCACCTCAATGCATCAAATATTTGGAGGGTTTTGGAGAAACAAAACAGCCTGGAATCTGTGAAGAGAATCAGCAGCAGCCTCTGCTGAGATCACAGCCCCAGCTGTCACCTACATCATGGTTTTCTCAGAGGACCCAGCCTGCCCTGGCCTGGACTACGGAAGTGTAAATACTGGAACTTGATGATTTTGTTGGGTTAGCCAAGAAGTTTGTGGCAATGTGTTATACAGAATGAGGGGGAAAAATTAGACACCTTTTCCTCTACTCCCACCACCCCCAACGTAAGTTCTACATCCAAATAAGAGCTGAATTATTTACATAAAGCAGATTTAAATTGGCTGTAAAAAAGGATCACATGGAATAACTATCATCCATATTTTCAGTTTAATGTGAGGCTGATGAAATGCAGAGTAAAATGAAAAGAAAAGAGAACTCCAGAAAGTCTTTCTACTTATGGTGGCACCATCAAGACCTGCTACAAGTTTTGTGGATCTTAGTACACACTTCAAATACTGGGACACGTGTTCAAAGAACATGGGGAAAAATGACATTAAAGGTAACAAATTGTAATTCTACTATTTTTCTGTTGTGTTTTGAATTATCATGGTGTTTTTCTATTTATCAATCGGAGTCAAAAATACAATTCTAAATTATTAGCATGATTTTGATCATTCACCATTACTTTCCAACAATCCATTAAACGTGGAGCTTAGGAAACATTTAACTCATAGGTTAAATCTCTGGAATTACATTTTTCCATGGAGTTTCTGAAGGGTCCCTCCAGTTGTCCAGAAGGAGAAAACTGGAATAAGATTCGGGAAGTTGCGCACAGGAACAAAGGGAGTGTTCTGAAGGTTCAGGGGTCTTTGGGCGCCCTCCCTGGAATCCGGATACACTCAATGGTGCTTTCCTGTTGTGTCCTCTCTGTGTTTAAAGCTGAGAGCTGTGGTTGAAGACTTCTACATTCATTATGTCACATGGTGAGTTAAGTCATAGCAGCTATGAACAACCACTGCTTCAGTGATTTCCACAAAGCACTCATATATATGGCTTCTCTCCCATGAGTTTGTGCATGTCAACTGGGGGTAAAGATGACTAGGGATCTTCCACACAGATTACAGAGGGTGCTCCCTCAACGAGGGAGTCCTCAGGTTTAAATGTTACAGGTATGGTAGAAGACTCTCACATTTGTTACATTTATGAGTCATGCCATCAGAGGTCGGAATATACACTGCAGGCATTCAGTGTTCTCTCGTGTGCTCCCTCGTGTCAGCCAACTGAACACAGGCAGAAGGACTTCTCCCACAAGTGCCTCTTATTGTTTCTCTCCAGTGTGGGTTCTCTCGTGTTTTCTAAAGTTAGAAGATGCACTGAAGGCTTTCCCACACACATGGCATTCGTATGATTTCTTTCCAGTGTGTGTCCCTTCATGTTGTCTAAGGGTAGAAGATGTACTGAAAGCTTTCCCACACACATGGCATTCATATGGTTTCTCTCTAGTGTGAATTCGATTGTGCCTTCTAAGGTCACAGGTATAAATAAAGGATTTCATACATATAGGACATTTGTATGGCCTCTCTCCAGTGTGATAAATTTTGTGTGTTCTAAGGTTAGAGAGATGGTAGAAGCCTTTCCCACACAGAGAACATTCATATGGTTTTTCTCCAGTGTGAATTCGATTGTGAATTCTAAGGTAGAAGGGGCTAGCAAAAGTTTTCTCACATACATGACACTTGTGTGGCCTCTCTCCAGTGTGAATCACCTTGTGGCGTCTAAGGGAAGTGAGGTGGCCATAGGCTTTGCCACACTGTTGACACTTATATGGTTTCTCTCCAGTGTGTGTTCTCTTATGATCAGTAAGGTTAAAAGACTGGCTGAAGGCTTTCCCACACCAGTGACATTTATATGGTTTCTCTCCAGTGTGTGTTCTCTTATGCTGACTAAGATGACTAGAGTGGCTATAGGCTTTCCCACACAGATTACATTCATAGGGTTTCTCTCTGGCGCGAGTTCTTTCATGTTGTCGAGGCCTAGAGGAACAAGTGAAAGCATCTCCATAAGCACAAGGTTCACGCAGTTTCCCTCCATGGCAAGTTCCACTGTGTTCTCTAAGGTCAGAGATTTGAATAAAGGCTTTCCCACATAGATGACATTCAGACGGCCTCGCTCCAGAGTCAGTAATCTTGTATTGTCTATTGTTGAAGAAATTCTTGTGGAAAATCTCATCTGATTTGCAAATCTGATACCCTATTAAGCATAAAGAGAAGAGTGAATTTTGAATTTTGTGCTAACTAAACTGCACTATCATCAAATACATGGAAGGAACAATAAAAAGTATCTGGGAAGTTAGCACGGAAAACATGTTTTACAGGAAAAAAATGAGGTTCCTTCACTAGAGGAGGATAAGATCTAGAATGTGTCCAGAAATTGGGAGGACCTAAGGATATGGATGCCCATGACTACATTCAAAGAATGCAGAATAACCAGGCTTCTCAAGAGGAAGAAAGTGAATTTCTCCACAATGCAATAAATATTATCTTCACATCGAGTCCAACATAAGCTTCGCAAGAACACCCAAATTTCTGTTACTTTCACTACTCTGTTTTCCAGCATTGTGACTAAAGAAAAATATTTACAAAATATTTGGCCTATTTACCAATTAAAACATTCACTCAGTTCCCTGTTTTTGTCTTGAGTTTTAGAGATTTAGTTTCAAGAAAGTCATAAAATTGTGGTCAAGACCACATTCTAGAATGGAGAAAAAGTGGTTGCAAATAAAGTGTAAAGTAACTACTTTCCTGGAACTGTGAGGTATATGGAAGAATTTGTACAGAGATTGGAGTGGACTACAGGAAGACATTTGAGATATTTGTTGATTGAAGGAATAACTGAAAGTATCTTTCTGATGGACTCACCAAGGGATACGAGATGGTTGGTGTTTTCTTCCATCACATCTCTGTACAGCTTTCTCTGGGATGTGTCCAGCAAGGCCCACTCATCCTGGGTGAACTTTATGATTACATCGTCAATGGTTATTGGTTCCTAGAACATCATGGGCATTCCAGTTTAGACAGAGCAATCATGCCATTTTCCACAGTAGCAGGGCTGCCATAACAGCACTGGGACTGAAGGAAAGTGGGTTCAAACCATGTTTAGGGCGCCAGTCCATACATTGTCAGTGCCCAGCAGGCATCCAACTTTGAGAAACATTCAAAGAGACATGGATACTCTCAATTCATAAAAAGCATAGTAAAAGTGTACTGCATGATGTTGTGGTATAATAAAATGGAGAAATTTTCCAAAAGAGTAGTATGTTCTTTAGACAGGTTGTTATAAAATGTGCACTTGAAAATTTTTCACTAAAACTCACTTCCCTGTTTATTTTAAGTAACTTTACAGACTCCTCACAAAGCAAATCTAAATAGTAATTTTAGTGATTTTTAAGCTATGACTGGTTAAATTATTCCTACAGATGTACCTCAAAATCCTCATCTATAAAATGGTTTAATGTTCTTCTATGAGTGTTCTAAGGGCCAATGAAGTTTTTACATATTGAAAACATGTACTAGAAGTGATTGTCGTAAGCCAAGTACGGTGGCACATGCCTGTAATCCCAGTACTTGGGAGGCTGAGACACGAGGATCGCAGGTTGAAGACCATCCTCAGCAACTTAGCGAGACTCTCAGCAACCTAGCCAAGAACATGTTCCAAAATAAAAAAATAAAAGAGGCTGGTGGTATAGCTCAGAGGTAGAATTACCCTGGGGTCAATCCCATGAAAGAAAAAAATGATTCTCCTGATGTGTACAATTTCCAAGCCTACCTGGCATGAAGTCGCAGATACTCATTTTTCATACTTTTTCTTGCTTAGGCCTCATTTATTTTCCCTCAACAGTGCACAAATCTCACCCCAAAACCTGTGCTACTGGGTTGATAGAGCTCACCTGCTGAAACATCTGCCTCCCTATTGAGCCCTAATATTCTCCTCACTCATTTCTGTGACTGGTGCTCACCACAATTTTAAACCACTGCAGTGAACAGCGTGGTTAATGAGTCAGTTATTTCAAAGTGAGGACAAGAAGTAAATGAAGTGCCACAAAAATAAATAAATAAACAAACAAACAACTGGGTTATAACTATATAAAGGGCAGACAACCTGCAGCAATGCTCAGAATTCCTGGGAATGAACAAGTTGAGCATACCTTGGTATCTGTGGGCACTGAAGGCTTAAGGGCAGACAGTTCAGCAGCACAAGCCAGCGCCTCCCAGACATGTATATGGAAGTAGAGTCTTAACCTGACCATTCCTCAGTTATGACTTCTCTCATTCTCAATTTTCTCTATGAAATCCAAACACTATTTGCCAATGTCTCTCTGGTATCTTCAACTTATCTCCATGACCAAGTATAAAAAATAAGCTTCTTTATTGTTTTTTTTCTTCCAATTTTTCAAAAATTCACTCAGGCTATTAATTTTACTCTATCTACTATACACACTCCCCTCGGAGCTTCATAATTCCTCACTCTATTATGTCAACATAACTTCCTATACACAACTTCCAGTTAAGCAGCTGAAGAACTGGTAAATTACTAACAGGAAAGAAGAATGATTCGGAAGAAGTATTTTAAATGTCTTTTGGAAAATTTGTAAATGCATTCCATCCAATTTAAGGTTTAAAATTGAAATAAAAATTTAAAAAACAAATAAAAAAGTTTCAAATTGAAAAAAAATAATTTCTCATGAATATATTTTTGCTTAGCCCTCATTTATTTTCCCTCAAAGGTGCACAGATCTCACTCCACAACTTGTGGTACTGGGTTGATAGAGCTCACCTGCTGAGACATCTGCCTCCCTATTGAGCCCTCATATTCTCCTCACTCATTTTTGTGACTGGCACTCACCACAATTTTAAACCATGGCAGTGAATAGCATGGTTAATGAGGCAATTATTTCACAGTGAAGACATGGAGTGAATAACATACATAACTTTTCTTGTGCCTTCGATGAGGACACAAACATAATAAATACCAGCGTATGTTTGTGTCATAATACTAAGTAGATTAGGTAATAATGAGTTCCACACCTATGATAATCACCCCCAGAGTCCTTGGGTACAGAGGTACCTCATGCTTGCACTTAAGACCAGGCATCTGCTGTCAATCCAGTGCAATTTCAATAGAAAAAGACGTTGTCTGCTCACCAGAGCCTGCATTGCCGTTGAGTCAGTTTGCTGCTCTCTTCCTCTGCGTTTCTACTCATGGACTGTCCAAGCACTAAGAAGGAGAATCTGGGGGTGAAAAAAGACACCATGAGGCTCCAGTTTTGTGCACAGTGTCCAGACCAACCTGTCATGAAGCCCCAGTCATTCACTATAGTGTGAACTCACCTCCAATCAAAAGGAAAGTGTCTCTGAGAGAGACAGGCAGTGCTCTCTCTTATAGCCCTAGGTCCAAATTAGCAAGGCTGTGGTTGTAACTGTTCATAAAGAAGACAGACTAGCATCTGTCTTACAGATAGGAACGTGAAAAGCACTGTTTCATGTGTGAATTGGCCCATAGAGTCCACATCTATTCAATTCCCTCCCTCATTAAAAAACAAAGGAATCCCTAACTTGCCCCTTATGTAGATTTAGACCCAATATTAGGTAGGAATTGTGGAATTTCTCATATTTTCTTATTTTTGCTTATGTGCTAGCAATGGTTCTCCAACATTCATCATGTCCCCCTTGGATCCTCACTCCCTTCCATCACACCTTCAGCCATGATACCAATTGGCCTAAATAGACACTTCACAAAATAAAAAATACGAGTGGCTAATAATTACATGAAAAAAATGTTCAACATCATTACCAATCAGGGAGATGCAAATCAAAACTACACTGTGATTCCATCTATCCCCAATTAGAATGGCAATCATCAAGAATACAAACAATAATAAATGTTGGTGAGGATGTGGGGAAATAGGAACCCCTATACACTGATGGGGGATTGCGAATTAGTGCAACCTCTATGGAGATCAGTGGGGAGATCCCTTAGAAGATGGGGAAATGAACAATTATATAATCCAGCTATATCATTACTTGGTATCTTTCCAAAGGAACTGAAGTCATAATAATATAGTGATACATGCATATCCATGTTCATAGCAGCACAATTCACAATAGTCAAACTATGGAACCACCCTAGGTGGCCATAAGCAGAAGAATGGATTCTGAAACAGGTACATACACACAATGGAATTTTACTCATCCATAAAGAAGAATAAAACTATGCCATTTACAGGAAAATGAATAGAACTAGAGAATATTATGCTGAGATTAACCAGTCACAGAAAGTGAAGGGTCGTATGTTTTCTCTCATATGTGGAAGCTAAGAGAGAAAATTGGGAAGCTAAAGGGACTCCAGATAAAGGAGGAGAAACCCTAGTGGAGCAATGGAGGCAGTTTAGGGGATGGGGTGAGGGAGACCTGATGAAGAAAACACTTCAAATAATGCTACATACACATACAAAATTATCAATACCAATCGCAATATCATGTACAGGGAAGAGGCGGGAGTGGGGTGGGATCCAGGGGGAAATTCACCAAGTGCTGTGTGAATGTATGTTCCTATCACTCTGAACCTCATTACAATGTATAATTACAATGCACCAATAAAAGCATATTAAAAAAAAGACATGAAGAGACATTTCACTGAATAGGATAGACAGATGACAATAAACCACACAAAAAGATGTTCATCAATATTAACCCTTAGGCAAAAAAAATTACTCTCATACTGTTTCTCTACCATTCAGACACCTCCAGTGCACAACCCCACTTCACAAGCATCACCCTTTCCTCATTTTTACTACCCAACTTTACACACACTTACTCATTTCAACATGTACATATTGAGACTAATAGTTGTTTTGTCCCTTAAACATTTTTCCTTAACTTCTCATCAAGTTCCTCATAGCAAGTGACTTCAGGTCTCCTCCAGGACTGCATCTCAGAGCACATGACTAAGGTGTCAGTCCCTGTCTGGATACAGAATCACTATTCCCAGCAGCTTTCAAAGTATTTGGATGGATCAGTTCACTGATGAGGTCTGACCACTCATGATCCAACTATTGCCTAAAACACTCACTCTGAACATTGCTGCCTTTGGGATCATATTTAAACCATGTTTAAACTCATGGCCATTGCAGATCCAAACCATAAGAGAGTCTTCAGCATTTGTTTTTTCTGAAACCTGTCTTCTTGGCTTGTACATGCTGGTCTTCTCCCTGTGTCTTTACATGTCCTCCTCTGTGCATATGTCTTTGCCCTAGTCTCTACCTCTTATGAGGATACTAGTCATATCTGATTAGGACCCACCCTATTTCCCACATTTTACTTTACCTCTTGAAGCATCATTTGGCCAAATACAGTCACATTCCACAAAAAAACAAACAAAAGACAGTGATACAAGAAATCTTTGGAGGAACTAACAAAATGAATACAGGAATTCTAAATTAGGCATTTGTGCAGGCAAAAATATGTTTATCAGTTTTTTGCAAGAGCAGGAGTGTGGAAGAATAATTGGATGACTTGGTCTCTCCCTCCAGGTGCCTTTAAGAGCAAGGGGGGAAGCCCCATTCTGTACCCTCAATGTCACCTTAGTATTTTAAGGGCATTCCTCACCTCTAAGTGGCTGGTTTGGGATTTCCCAATCCTCTCCAGACTATATAACACAGTTGCTTGTTTTTGTTTGTTTGCATTTTTTGTTTGTTTGTGTGTGTGTATGTACTGAGGATTGACCCCAGAGGCATTCTACCTCTGATCTATACTACCAACCCTATTTTATTTTTTATTTTTGAAACAGGGCCTCACTACGTTGCAGAGGGCCTTGCTAAGTTGCTGAGGCTGGCCTCAACACTGTGATTCTCCTGCCTCACCCTCCCAAGTAATGGGATTACAGGCATGTGACAGTATGCCTGGCTATTGCCTAGTACTTAAATGCATTGTTAAAGACCTTTTTTTCCCCACACAAAACTGTGTTCTTCAATGGTTGTGTCAACAAAAGTAACTGTTCTCAGGGTTCACTCACCTGTCCATTTTTTTCCTTTTGATCCAAAACTAAAGTCTACAAAACTTAAGTAGGATCTCTGAATTGTCAACACCAGAGATGGCTATATGCTATTCCCAATAACAGGGATATCAACTTGATATAACCAAAATAGTTTTTCCTTCTTTCCTCTTATTTTGTAGCAATGTAGAGATCTAAAAGCAAAGATCAACTGTAAAGTTAAATAGCTTTAAATATACAAAGAGTAAGTGTGAAACCAATGTAAATGTATGTCAATACTATAAATGGAAAATCCTGTCATCTCCCATTGGATTACAAATCAAAACCCCACCACCTTACATGAAATTCTTTTCTACCACAGAAGCCAAGAACACTGCAGAGAATCTTGAGGATTAAAAAAAAAAAAAAAGGAGAGGGACCAGTCCCCCATCCCTGCCATCCACCTCCTCACAGGGGTCTCCTATAAAAAAAGAACTATGAAGACCACAAAGTTGTTGTTTCCCTCTTGAGATGGCCTGTATTCTCCCTTGAATGGGTATCCCCCACTTTCCTAAATAAGCCTCTGTCTTTGTCTGTGACTAGCGCATGTGAAATTCTTTTCTGCCACAGAAGCCAAGGAACCTGCCCATCCTGAATTCCTGAGGTGAGGAATGAACCCATCACCTCGACAGTACTTTCAAGAAAATATTCAGGACCTACTAAGAGGGGGTTATGAGAATGGCAGACTATAGAAATACTGTGTCACTGCTGCTATCTGAGACTGAATCGAAAACACACCTCTAAAGTGGTGGGATGAGACAGGAAGGCTGAGGGAAAATTCTGGAAATCAACTCAGATCTAACAATGAGGGGGGAAAAAAACCCAAAATGCAGTTTAGAATATTAAGAGAATTAATAAAAGGAATAGACGGCGGCAGGTCTGGGTACCCGGTGGATCAGCAGGGGAGGGGAAGCTCCCCTCCAGTGACCTGAAAGAAACGTCCCAGTGAGTTTCAGAAGAGCAGGCTCTGCTGTCCCGCAAACTCCCCATCAGCAGGACGACCGCTCAGATGCTGCCAGTGAGCCCGCATGGGGGAGTCCCACGCTTCCAGAGGTGAAAGTGGGGAAGGGCGCAGCCCACGCCGACCTTACCTTGGGCCTTTCTGATTGGGGAGATTATTAATTTGCATACCTTTCCTTTGTTTTCCCCCCTCTCTATGATTTTATTTTTTATGCGTTCTTGCTTTGCTTTCTTTCTGTGTACCCAAGTGTTCTGCGCCAACTTGGATCGTGTGAACCAACCAAAACATGGTCGCAGTCATTCAAACTTAGGGTATTCGAGGGCAGAGAGAGAGAAAGAGAGGAAAGAGCTCTTAGTACAACCTGTAGGGCAGGTCAGACGGTCCGTTCCTCTCGGAGGTCCGTCGCGGTCCCGCTTCCGCCTCGGGGCGCAAGTTGCGCTTGCGCAATGTTGGGATTCCGAGTCTGGGTGGTGTGTGCGCGATGTTGTGTCCCGGGTCTGCACGCTGGGCTCATTATTTTGGTTCCGGCCTAGCTGACAGCTATTAGCAGCTTGCTGGCTGAGTCAGCATTCAGCCTCCTTATTGGTACTCTCCTGACCAGCAGGGGTCAGCATGGCAGGGCTCTGTGACAAATCTGCAGGCGTTTGGGCTCAAATGCAGGCATTTATGGCCCCCAGGTTGCTAGAAGCTTTCGTCAGTTGCGGAGGCTTAGTCTGGTGACTCCTGGCAGGCGTTGCTCTCATGCATGGCCCATTAGGTCTGGGCGTTGCACTCTGAGCAACTGCCTGAGTGTTGCTCGAGATAGCAGGAGCTTTGAGCCACACCCACGTGTGCTGGGAGAGTTCCACTTGTGCACTGCACATCTGCTGGAGTGTGATTGTAATGGGGTCTTGCTTCTGACCCTGGGAGCTAGCAGATGCCCTGTTTCATAGCTGACAATTTTCCCTTCTCCACTCTTTTGTCCTGCTCTTCCCTGTTTGTTAACAGATAACATGCTTATCAGTTTACTGATCAAAGCGATGAAAACCTGGCTCCTGTGGGTCTGAAAAAACAAGCATACCACTCAAGGGTCATGTAGACATGAATTGTGATGTGTGTGTGTGTGTGTGTGTGTGTGTGTGTGTGTGTGTGTGTTGCTGGGGATTGATTTGATTTCTCAATGCTATGCAGAAAGCCCCACCATAATGCGTCAAATATTTGGAGGGTACTGGAGATTCCAAGTCGATTGTCTCCACTGCCATGGCCTTGCAGACACTCTGGACCCTTATCTGGACATTGCCCTAGATAGCAAGGCAGCTCAGAATGTGACCCAAGCTTTGGAGCAGTTGGTGAAACTGGAGCAGCTGGAAGGGGAAATGCCTGTCATTGCCGTGTGAGTCAGAGGAAGACGCATGCTACCAGGACTTTGACTCTGCACACTTTCTCCAAGGTTCTTACTTATCCTTGTGTTGAAATGCTTCTCAGACTTCACAGGTGACAAAATTGCCAAGGAGGTGCAGTGTCTCGAGTGTTTCAATGTGCAACCATACATACCTGAGCAGAATGGAAGACCCCTTGGCTATGCCCTCTATTCTGTGCTGGTTGAAGCTGGGTTGAGTTCTCACTGTGGACACTACTTTTTACATCTAAGCTGGGAATTATGCATCCCCTGTGGACCCAAGAGGTATGGCTGCAGTTGATTTGCAGACATTCTAGGCACATCCTGCAAATAAACATGGACACACATTTCATGAAGCTCGTGGGTGTGAGGCTGGGTGGTTATAGAGGCAGAACTCTGTACTATGCAAAGATGGAAAGGACTGAAAGAAAACTATTTGGTGGTACAGGTACCTGGATTCCTCTTTCCCAACTGGTAAAGAGACCTGGTTCCTCGGCCTGCATCCCCTCCCCAGCAAATCTGAGAACAGTGAGCAGAGTTCGTTGGAGGCAAAGTCAGCCCTGAACAGCAGGCAGTGGGACTGTCCCCTCCCCTTCTCCATAGGAATCTGACACTTATTTCTGTTCCTGTGCCTATGACAAAATCTATATGCGTTTGAAGCAAAACATCGAACATATTTTTACAACTAGTAAGACATTGGGAAATTGGTATTAGGTATGGTAAAACCAGCAGGGTTTCTTTTGAATATATTCCTTTTGAAATTTCCACAGCATGGCCATTGTAGCTTTGGTCTTGCCACCATCCATGCAGCATAAACTTGAGGGTTCTCAGGATAGATAGACATGGAAATAATAACTCACATTCTTCACAATTATAGTTAGGGTAAAAATAAGGTTACTGAAATATGAAAATCCACATCTGCTATGTTTTTTCCTTCACATATCCATCCCAAGGGATAATCATCCCTATTAAAAATCTTTTGAAGCCGGGCGTGGTGGCGCACGCTTGTAATCCCAGTACTTGGGAGGCTGAGACTGGAGGATCACAGGTTCTCGGCCAGCCTCAGCTACTTAGTGAGGCCCTCCGCAACTTAGTGAGACCCTGTTTCAAAACAGAGACTAAAAAATAGGACTGGGGGTGTAGCTCGGAGGTAGAATGCCCCTGGGTTCATTTCCCAATACTGCAAAAAAAAAGTGTAAAAATCTTTTGAGCCATGCGTGGTGGCCCACGCTTGTAATCCCAGTACTTGGGAGGCTGAGACAGGAGGATACAGGTTCACGGCCAGCCTCAGCTACTTAGTGAGGCCCTCTGCAACTTAGTGAGACCCTGTTTCAAAATAAAGAATAAAAAAATAGGACTGGGGGTGTAGTTCAGAGGTAGAGTTCCCCTGGATTCAATCCCCAGTACCGCCAAAAAAAAATCTTTTGAAAATTTAATATTTCCAGAGACAAGGGAGAACTACTCTATTATTAACATTTTTTATTATTTTTCACTGTTGTGAATTGTTGGGGTTGCTGTTATATAGAAATGAATGTAATTTCCTTATTTACAAAGCATGTCCTGTTAGAGAAAATGCCAACAATGTTTCCCTAACATATGTACACATGCACAGCTTCTGGGAAAATCCGGTTCTATGGTCGATTTGCCTGTTCATAGCACAAGCTCCTGAAATATTTCCACACCTTCTCCTACAGACAAATCTGGCCTGAGCTGACCAGGTGAGACCCAGAAAAATGTCCTTTGATTTCCGGAACTCTGAGACAACTTTCCAACTCCTTTTCAAGGGTTCAATATGGCTTATTGCTGCTTCCAAGCCCTAGGGAGGGTGTAGGTCCACAAAAAATATTCTAAGTCAACTGAAGGATTCACAAACCCCTCTTGCAATCATGGAATGCCCTTGAGTGGCTAGTGTGAAATGGGTAAAAATTTCTGAAGAAGTCTAGGAGTCACCAGACCTGAAATCCCCAGTGAGTGTCCAAGAAGGCTGGAGAACGTTTCACCACAGCTGGTCCCTCCAGAGGTTGCTCTGGGCCAGCCAGGAAGCCAGATGTCACCATTGCCTTCATGAGCCTGCCTTCAGCCGGAGCTTCTGGAAATGTTCTATGACTCTTTGATGGCCCAGGAAATGCTGACGCTGCACGGAAGGCAGAGAGATGGAGACCCACCCGAAGGGCAAAAACAACCGCACCGGAGACAACCATGCAGCCAAGAGATTTATTCAAGCGACGGGGGTCAGCGACGGGGGTCAGAAGAAAGGCGATCAAAGAGAGCGTGCGCCGCCATTCTTGGGATTAAATATGGGCTTAAGCTCAGTTGGCCGGTAGCCATTGGTTGACCGAACCGG
Organism: Glis glis; assembly: GCA_004027185.1. Lineage (NCBI taxonomy): Eukaryota > Metazoa > Chordata > Mammalia > Rodentia > Gliridae > Glis > Glis glis. The sequence goes on from PVJS01008001.1 coordinate 14,387, forward strand.
TGTTGCGTCTTATTGGAGGCCCACGTGGCCTTTAAATTTATTAGTTGGTGGGATGGCGCCTGCCGGAAGCCTGAGTGGTTCCCAGGAAGGGGCGGGATACTTCTGGGAAGCAGTAACTAGGCATGGGGGCAGGGTTGGGAGGAGAACCCCCTCGGAGAACCGGTCCAATCCATCACCACCCACCCTGCAACCACAGATCGCCCACGTCCTTCAGGAAGGCCTCAGCAGTGCTCTTCATAATGAACACGCTTCCGAAAGGCAGTACAACCTATACCATGAAAATGTGTTAAAATTAACGAATACTACTAGAATCGGTGTTTGGGGTTCTGCAGAGTAGATCAGAAACATTAAGATAAATGTTGCATTTGTAGTAAATATGTACAGACTTTTTTTCTTTTTTCCTTTTTTTTGGGGGGGGGTTACTGGGATTTGAACCCAGAGGCATTCTACCTCGGAGCTACACCCCCAGCCCTATTTTGTTTTTTATTTTGAACAGTGTCTCACTAAGTTGTGGAGGGCCTCACAAGGTTGCTGAGGCTGGCCACGAACCTGTGATCCTCCAGTCTCACCCTCCCAAGTGCTGGGATTACAGGTGTACGCCACTGCACTCAGCTCAGACTTTTTTTTTTCTTGTCATTACTTCCTAAACAGTACAGAATAGCAACTGATTACATAGCACTTACATTCTAACTAACCTAGAGATGATTTAAACTACATAAATAGAAGTGTAAACTTTTAAAAGTATCTAGTAGGGTGTGAATACATCATATGCAAACACTTATTAAATAGGGGACTTAAGCATGAATAGATTTTGGTGTCCGTGGGGATCCTGGAGCCAATGCCCCATAGATACCAAATGTCAACTATACTGATAAAATAATAATGAATAAGGATGATAGCAATGATGTTGATCATAAAGATAATGCTGACTCCACTATTGATGATTATCATCAATATTTACCTATTATTTTTATCATAATAAACCTAAGGTCATGGGAGAGTAGACTATAGATTTACCCATGTGAATAAAAAGGTAGCAATTTCAAGCCTGATAGAAATACAGGAATGAAAAACACAAGGGGGACAGGAGTGAACTGGAAACTCTTCCACAAGCCCTGGGTGCTTCCTTTTGGGAGGAGGTAGAAGGACTTTGATCCTGGGCCTGCCAGCCATTCAGCACCCAGCAGGTTTTAGAAGTCCTGATTGTTGGCAGGAGCACAGCTCACACCTACACACAAAGACGCTGACTACTGGGTTTCTGAAGCCCGCGACCCTGAGCCCTCACTGCTGGCTGCTCCTCACAGAGCGGGACCTGGACCTCTGGTATCTGCAGGTCTCAGCACCGGATCCAGGCTGTGTCCTTCACCTGGTCAGGTGCAGCAGGGGCCGCACTGGCCAATAGGAGGAGCTGGTGGACCCCTGGGAACTCGGAATATTTTGCACTTCCTCAGGCAGAAGGGCTGCCCTTTCCATGCCTTGCGGCACAGAGCCCACCTTCCTGGGGCACCTGCAGGTACCTAGAATATTCTGAGAGGCCTGACCACCCAGGATACACGCGCTGTCTTCAGTATGGGCATTGGCAGTTTCCTGGCTGGAGCAGAGGTAGAGTCCTGAGGCCCCCGCCTGCAGAAACACCCTGTCCTCCCTGCCCAGGTCCCAGTTCCTTCCACCCCAGTAGACTTAGCAAATAGCATGAAGAATGTGGTGGACCAAGATGCTCTCCCTGGGCCACCGAGGCCTCAACAGGAGATTATTAGACCCTCCAGGGGACTTGTGAGCTGTCAGAGCTCAGGCAGATGGAGAGTCCTCCCTGGCTCCCCTGATGCCAGCAGCTGTTTCCTGCCCTACCTGGGGAGCAGGAGGGAGGGTGCCGTTCAGGAATGCCAGGTTATCTACCCTCCGCAACCCATGTGTTCAGGAGTGGATCCTGAGCACCAAGCTCATGAAAACGTCCCTGTGGCCCCGCTGAGGCTTGCACACCAACAAGGCAGTGCTGGACCCTCGGGGGTACTGCTAGATTGTTCCAGAAGCTCCAGCAACACAGGAATCCCCAGGCCAGACAGTAAGGGCAGGAGAGCAGCTGCGTGTGTGAGGGTCCATGACCACCTTCACTACCTCAGGTCTCCTTGTTTACAGAGAAATGTTCGTCAGTGCTGCGAAACAAACAGCACAAATGATTGAACAATGGTAAAAATAAAAATAATGATGGAGTCCAACCTGAATTATGATGAAGAAGAGGAATGAAAAATTAACAGGAACGATTTGAGCAATGATAATAATATTTAACTAAGGAGACAGAGACTGTACTATGGAGCCCCCTCTGTGAAGAAAGCCCTGGTATGGGCCACATGGAGAGCTTTGGAGTCAGAGTCCTAGGCAGTAAGAAATGTGTTCTGTGATCAAAACTTTAGCCACAGAAAGATAAAGATAAAAAACCCTCAGGAGGTCATGGGCCCAGTGCGGACTCCTGCAGAAATTCCTGGAGGAGACAATGACTGGCCAGGGATTGAGGGATAATGATCCTTGTGTCAGGCCCACAGGAACTCAACAGCATTGGCCACATGGCTGGTGAAGCAAGTTCCCTGCAAGAAAGGAGAGCAGCCACGCCAACGCCTACCCCACCTACAGGAAACTTCCATGCCCACTCCTCGCTCACCCTCACCCCTGGCTGCTCTTTTGCAACCTGTTTTATCCCAGCCCCCGGTGGCATGAACCTCTCTGCATTTCCTACTTCTTTCTAGGACCCTTGCAAGAAGCCATCCTGTGTATATCCCACCACCAGGGGGTGACACAGGCCACCCTGGCTCCCTGGGCCATTTAGAAAATTCTGCCGCCGTCACTCAGGCAGCCGTTCACCTTCTCTGTGTCTGCAAGTGTAAGTCCAGCCTTTCCTAACCCTGGTGGGGACCTAGAAGATCTCCAGAGCCTGGGACATCTCGGGTCTCCTTTTGTGTTCGTTGTTCACTAGCAATGCCAGCTCCTGGGGTACAAAGCTGACTTAGGAAATTGGGGACAATTCCGATGAGCCTGGGATGCTGCCATTTTAAGTAGGAACAAGTGAATCCTGGACCGCAAAGACGATTTAGAAAGTTCTGTGGAGTCTGTGATGGGCCAGAGATGCTCTTTCTTTGGCTTGTAGGAAAAAATAAGTGGTTAGTTAGGCCCTCGAGGGTATTTCTAAATTTTTCTAGTAACTGGGGCTGAATAAAACACTGGCCAAATATTCCCTGCCAGTCCCTAGAACCAGAGGCAGATTGGATATTTCAGGAAAGTCATTATTATTTCAAGATTTTTTTTTCCCTAAGGAAACTTGTTTCTAGGTTAACTCAAGGGTCCATGAAATGCTATTACCTTCCTAGATAGACCAAAGGAAGTTTCCATAGACCTCAACCTTTGCAGAATTTTCTGTCTACTTAGGAAACCAGAAACTGACATTTATAAAGTAGAGACACAGGGTCAGCTTACAAGGCAAGCTTTGTAACACCAAAATTCTATACACATAGCCGGGTGTGGTGGTACACGCTTGTAATCCCAGCACGTGGGAGGCTGAGACAGGAGGATCACAGGTTCAAAGCCAGCCTTGGCAACTTAGTGAGGCCATCTGCAACTTAGCGAGTTCCTGTTTCCGAATAAGAAATAAAATCGGGTTGGGGGTATAACTTGGAGGTAGAATGCCTCTGGGTTCTATCCCCAGTACCAAAAAAAAAATTCTATGCACATTAAACTATAACTCCCATTTCCTACCTCCCCCAAGCCCCTGGCAAAAGTTCCAATCTCCACAATTTTGATTACTCAAAGTATCTCATATCAGTGGAATCATACAATATTTATTTGTGTGTGTGTGTTTGTGATTGGCTTATTTCACTTAATATAATTGTCTTCAAAGTTCATCAGTGCTGACATGTCTTGCAAAATCATTTTCTAAGGCTGAGTAAGAGTTCATTGTTCTAATATTCCATGATGTGGCATATATATACATATATTTTATTTATCCATTCTTTATTCTTTTATTTATCCCTTTATGCATATATATATATATATATACATTTTATTTATCCATTCTTCTGTCTATGGACACATGGACTGCTTCCACATCGTGGCTGTTATGGAAGAAATGTGGCACATGGCAGATGTTCGACCGTGTGTGATGCTGATGAGGATTGCAATGGTGAATGAAAACAGAGTGACTTAAGTAGCTGTGTAAAGTTAGTTGAGGATTTCTAGTTAAGGATTCTGCTGCTGCGGTCGTTCAAACTATTTGTATGCTGGTGTAATCAAGGAGGTTTGCATTGTTTAATAACTATCATTCTTGATCAATTTCAAGATGAACTTTTGTGGAATGAAGCTAAGCGAAGCATTATAAAGGAACTTTCCCCGTTGGTGGTATGCACAGTAATGATTGAGAGTCACCTGGTACGGAACCAACAGATCTGCATCTATAGAAGAGCTATCGAGACAGAAGGAGGCAGTTTTCTGCCTATGTCCTTAGTTCCAGTCACTATCAGATCTAGAGACTGAGAACTCTAATCCAGACCTCCCACCCCCATGTATGTGGTATTTCACTGTCTTGTATTTTTACACTTGAAAGGAGAATATGAGGATAAATGATCAACTCCTTCTTCAACTCTGAAAAGCACAACCTGCTCTTAGCAAGCAAGCAAGTTCACCCAGCAGTAGTAGAGGCAAACATATATTCAGCAAACCAACATGTGATGCAGTAGCTTCCCTATGATAATCAAAGCACTGTGGGAGTTCAGACCAGGAGTGGGGTGATTAATTATTAGCAAGGCTAGTAAGTCTGAAAAATATTCACTATCCAAAGAGCTAGTCACTAAACTCAGCCAACTGGTTTCTCAGTACAGCCCAATGCATTATAACTCAATATACATGGCTCTTTGTTCATAAGCTTTAATCAGTTGCCAAAATTCTTGAAGATTCTGTTCCTATTTAACAAGGTTTTCTGGCCAAAACTATGTACCACATCCTTAGTGAACTCAGTGTCCAAAAAAACGAGAACTCTCCGTCTTCCCCTGAAGGCCATTCTGGGGGCACAGAGCACCTCTATCCATTACGATCCCTAATGAAGTACCGAAGGGCAGTTAGCATCCAGACAGAGACACCCCACTGGTGCTAGAGAACCGCAGGCCCAAGGTTCCTCTGCCTACTAGAATGAAGCCACGCTTTCTTCTTTCTTCAGCCATGAGGATCGCTGCCCTCCCCTTTACCATTCTCTTGCTTATGAGCCAAGTTCTACCAGGTAACAAAATACACTTTGCAGGAACTTTATTAAGTCTATATTGTCTGGGACCTTATGGGGATCTAATGTTCAAAGAAAAATCACCACTGCCTACGCCCTACAAAGAGTCTCGTAGGAAATCAGGAAGACCCATTGGCTGAGAGAGAGATCTGCAGCCACCTGTCTCTTCAGTTCTTCATAGCCTCTGTCAGGGAGGGGAGGTGAAGCCAAGGGTGTTTCATGTGCTCGAAATCCTCTTCCTCCGTCACTAAATGTAAATTAGGCAAGTTTACTGGCAATTTCAAAGTTTAAATAACATAATCGGGCATTATTCTTCTACATCTTGGTCTCCTCTACCTAGTTTTAATAAGAGTTAGTCATAACCAAATGCAGTGGCACACACCTATAATCCCAGTACTTGGGAGGCTGAGACAGGAAGACTGCAGGTTCGAGGTCAGCCTTGGCAACTTAGCAAGGCCCTCAGCAACTTAGTGAGACCCTGTTCCAAAATAAAAAATAAAATAGGGCTGGGGGTGTCGCTCAGAGGTAGGTTGCCCCTGGGTTCAATCCCCAACACCAAAAAAAATAAAAGTTGCTCATCCTAAGCCACTTACCCAAGATCTATGTCAGAGCTCTCCTGGGGCCAGGCAGAAGGAACTGGTGGGATGGTCTCCTTGAAAACCTTACTGTAAATCTAATAAAGCTCCAACCCATTGCCCTCAGTACTGTTGGTCCCTTGGGCTTGACTGTGTTCCTGAAGGTTCCATCCCACCCGTGGCCTCCCTCTTCCTGTTCACCACCTAGTCTGCTAAAATGGAAAGTTAGACACGGGGGTCAGCAATGACCCCGCAATGAGTGGATCGTCCTGCCTTCCACATGCGAACACGCATCGCAGGGACGAGGCACCTTGCGCATACATGCCTGGAGGTAATGTGTGCAGGGCCCTTTGCTTTACCCCAAGAGGTGACCACACTGAAAACAGGTCAGGGAATGTTCTGGAACTACAGACTAAGTGGATACAAGGAAGAATAAGCAACTTGTTGCTTTCTACCATGAGGAACATCTTCTTATCTTTTCCTGAGAACATAATACTTAAGGTTGACAAGGAGTAGGGAAGTGTTCATCATGGCCATGTGAGAATGGGGAAAAGCCTTTTATATTTTCTGGAACCATCAATGTCTATGCTTCTAGAGAGACAATTCCAAAAATTACAGCAGTAAATATAATGAGAGGTTTGCCCATTGCTGATGAATCCAGAGTTTCCTCTCTAAATATATATATTTAAAGGACAATTCCAAATTTGCTTCAGGAACACAGATCTGGAAGAAGTAAAAGGGAGAGATTGGAGTGGGAAGAGAATGGAGGTGGGAATCCAGTTTATTTTGTCAGATTATTTATTAAGCATCCACTGTATGTTGGCCTCTTACTAGAAAGCAAGCATACCAAAACTAGACAGAGCAGAAATCAAATAGAAAGGACAGGCCTTCGCTCCCATGAAGTCATAGGTCAGCCACTTGATCGCTATATTGTCCAGGTAAAGGTCACCCAGCCCCTCACATCAGACGACGACAAAGGTAAGGGACAGCTTTCATTAGTGAGAACTGTGAGAGAAATACCAAAAGCCAAAAAGATAACTAAGTTTGAAAGCCTAGGTCACTAAGCCTTAAGTGCTGATGGTAGGAGCATCCTTTGGAAGGAAAATGGTAGGATTAGTTCAGTAGTAAGAGCATTCGAGCTGTCTATCCATGGATTTCATCTTCATCTTTTCCCTTGACAATATTGCCCCCCACCCCGATGTACTCAATAAATATTCAGAAAGACTGATCAATGGTTACAATAATCCTCTTCTGTGTGCAGTCAGGGGCAAATTCAAGGAACTCTGTGAGCGCCCAAATGGCTCGTGCCGACAATATTGCATCGAAACAGAAGTCTATGTTGGGAGATGTTTAAATAACCAACACTGTTGCCTGCCCCTGGGGAACCAACCGAGAATCGAGAGCACCACACCCAAGAAGGACTGAAACCTTTCGTTCATTGGAATGTTTTCTATTCTCTCTGCCCCCTCCTTTCTCTCCCCCTTCTCTCTCTCTCTCTCTTTTTTTTTTTTTTTTTTTTTTTTTTTGCAGTACTGGGAATTGAACGCAGGGGCGTTCTACCTCCGCACTACACCCCCAGCCCTATTTTTTATGCTTTATTTTGAAACCGGGTCTCACGAAGTTGCGGAGGGCCTCACTAAGGAAAGAGAGAGAGAGAGAGAGAGAGAGAGAGAGCTGAGGCTGACCGCGAACCCGGATCCTCCGGTCTCTGCCTCCCAAAGTACTGGGATTACAAGCGTGTGCCACCACACCCGGCCCCTTTTCTCTCATTTTTTTCCTCTTCTTTTCTTGAAGAAATACCTGTTGATTCCTGAATAAATAATAAAGCCAACTAGCTAACACAAAATCTATTTTTAAAAATTCACATTATGGATTATCTCTTGCTTATTGGTCGCTTCCCAACACATTCCATCCTTCTTTCTTGTCTGGATGAGCTGGTGGAAAATGACCCAGGATAGGGTGGGGAAACGATTGTCATACCCAGAGTTTTTGTCCCATACTGCAGCCCCTCCCCCTTTATCTGAGGGGACGACTCCCCTCTCCGGGTGGGAAAATGCACTATCTCCTTCCATGCAAACTTGCAGAGTCTCCCCTCCAACAAAGGGGCAGCACATACAATTAGATTTCCCCAAATCAATCAGACATCACCAGAAATTTGAGTCATGAACAGAGTAACACCCAGATAAAAAGACAATTTCTTCTGCACCCTTTCCAAAGGCAGTGCTCTGGGCCTGCCCATGTATCTGCGGCTGAAATCCATTTCTCTCATTCCTACCTCCACTGGGCATAAGCATTCAGCATTTCCTTCCATGTTATAAACCGCTGTGTCGGTTTCCTATGGCTGCTCCAACAAATTACCACGAACTTAGTGGCTTAAAGCAATACAAATGTATTCTCTGTCAGTTCTGTAGATGAGAAGATCTCAATGGGTCAAAACCAAGGTGTCCTGTTTAGGGAAATAACAAATGATCAAAAGTCCTGTGAACTATATTATTGTAGAGTTCAAGAGAATTGACATAACCCCGAAGTAACACCATGAAAAGCATAGGATTGGCCCTTCCGGACAAAACCAAACTTCTTTGATGGTTCTTGAAAACTGTATGGAGAAAAGGGTATTATACGGGTCAGTAACTTCACACCACTTAGTTTCCAGGTGGCTGTGCTGATTTAATAAAAATGACACATGTGGAGCAGCAGCTGCAATGAAGTCACTCCTGGATTAAGATTGCAATGGTGCATATTCAAAGTCCATTGGACTTCTTCTGAATAGGGTATATGAGGCATCACCTACACTGTAATTGACAAATTGCTAGGGGCTCAGTGTAGACAAGTTTGAGAGTTAAAAATTCCAGAGAGTTCCCAAGGTTATTTGAGGTCCTCCAGGAATTATATTTCCCCAGGAATCCTAGTGGATTCTCACAGTTAAGATTAGAGAAATGTCAGCCAGGCGTGGTGGTGCATGCCTGAAATCCCAGTACAGAGGAAGCTGAGATAGGAGGATTGCAGGTTTAAGGATAGCCTCAGCGATTTAGTGAGACCCTGTTTCAAAATAAAAAAAAAAATAAAGTAGGGCTATGAGTTAAAGCTCAGAGGTAGAATGTCCCTGAGTTCACTTCCCAGTACCAAAAAAAAAAAAAAACAAAAACAAATTACAGAAATGTTACCAAGTGTTTCCCATGGGAGAATAAGGGAGACATACTCATTTTGAAATATACCCAGAGTAATGTGTTCTTAACAAGGCCTTCACTCAAAAGAAACTACTGACCTAGGGAAAAGGAGATACTCAACTCCAGCCAGCTCTAGCTTTCTATACTGGGGAAGGAAACGATCCAACCCCCCAACCTCCCTGTCCCACCTAAGAGGTTTGTGTTAGTCAGCTTTCCATTGCTGTGACAAACTACCCGAGGTAATCAACTTGGAAGGAGGATTTATTTTGGTTCATAGTTTCAGAGGCAGAACATCATGGCGGGGAGCACCACACGGCAGAGCAAAGCTGCTCCCCTCATGGCAACTGGGAAGCACGAAGAGAGAGACAGGGAGGATCCAGGGTCCCAATAGCCTCCACAAGGCCATGCCCCCAGGGACATCACTCCCTTCCGCTAGGCCCTACCTCCTAAAAGTCGCACCCCCTCCCAGTGGTCTTACAGACAGATAACCCAGCCTGTAGCATATGATCTTTGGGGAACATTTCAGATCCAAACCCTAAAGTTGTGAGAGTGCTGAGAGTCACTTGTAAATATCATGAACCAGGAGCCCAGACTTGTTAAGAGACACTCTGTAAAAGGCAAAACTTTAGAGACAATAAGAAGGTCAGTGGTTGTCAGGGATTTATGAAGAGAAAGAGATGAGTAAGCAGAGCACAGGAAATGTTAGTGAAGAGAAATGACTTGTTATGGTAGAGCTGGGCGTGGCGGTGCACACTTGTAATCCCAGTACTTGGGAGGCTGAGACCAGAGGATCTGGGTTCGCAGCCAGCCTCAGCTACTTAGTGAGGCCCTCCGCAACTTAGTGAGACCCTGTTTCCAAATAAAGAATAAAAATAGGGCTGGGGATGTAGCTCGGAGGTAGAATGCCCCTGGGTTCAATCCCCAGTACCACAAAAAAAATGATACTATCATGGTAAATACATGTCATTGGACATCTGTCTATACCCATAGAATGTCCAACGAACAAAGTAAACTCTCACATAAGCTGTGGACTCTGGTTGATAATGATAGGTCAATGTTGGTTCCTCAGCAGTAACAAATCTACCACGCAGGTGTGGGATGTTAATTGAGGAGAGGCTGTGTGTTGAGAAGTGGGGGAGTATGTGGGAACACCATTTGATTTTGCTGTGACCTTTAAACTTCCCTAAAAATTTAAATCTATTAGTAAAAAGGGAAGAAAAAAAGCAAGCAGAGTGCTGTGGTGCACACCTGTAATCCCAGTACTTGGGCGGCTGAGACAGGAGAATAGCATGTTCAAGAAGAGCCTCAGCAACATAGCAAGATTCTCAGCAACTTAGCAAGACCCTGTTTCAAAATAACAAATAAAATAGGGCTGAGGGTGTAGCTTAGAGGTAGAATGCTCCTGGGCTCTATCCCCAGTCCCCCCAAAAACTTCCAAGCAAAGTCTAAAGAAATATGCTCCAAAAATTAATACAACTATGAAACCTGGACAGGACAAGTGGGACAGTTATTTGAGATTCTGAGAAGAAGTGAATAATAAGAGAATAATTGGAAAAGAAGACCAGAATTTGAGCAAAGAATTTTACTTAATCATTTTGTTGTGAGGTAGTGTCCCAATCAAGACCAATCAGACCATTAAAGGCGTTAATTGAGAGCCTTTATTGCTGATCGATCAGGACTACACATAGCATGAATGCCAGGTGCAGTAGCTTGTCATTTTTTAGGGCTCCTTTTATAGAGACAAACTACAAAGCCACAAGCTATAAGGGGGTGAGAAGTACAGGTTCTCACAGCAGGTTTCCATAGCAGGTTCCCATAGCAGGGGTGGGAAGCCCCCAGTGATTCTTTTCAGCATCTGAGCAAGCCAAGCTTAATGAACATACAGAACAAAACAATGACACAGTAACAGTAACACAATGTTGTTACCCATTACCCTGCCAACATCCTGGTTTGATTTTTCCAAGGCCAACTTCCCTGTTTTAGGGCCAAGTTTGGGGTCATGCTGGGTAACACTATGGAGTCACCCTAGCTAATAAGTTACTCTGGCTAACAAGCTCTCACTACACATCATCACAATTTTTCATTTATTAAATTATGATTCATAATGAGAGTTTGCAGTTTGGTTTTAAGGCTATTTTAAAATATAAAGTATTTTTATGTTTTAAAGATGGGTACTGAGAGTGATATCAACAAGACAGAAGAGTAGACGATACCATCCTTCAATACCTCCACCAAAAAAAGAGAAGACATTTAGATAGTTATCCATGAAAGTATCCTTAGGAGGCTTACGATATAAATAAAGATCCTGAAGTAAAACAGTGGAGCAAAAGGTGGAGGATACCTGCAGCGACAGGACTGTTAGGGGATATGGGCATGCCTGAAACATCTCTGGAAATGAACAGGAACAAGGAAGGGTGAGGACTATCAGTACCAGCTACAGGGTAGGTGCCACCACAGCCCCATCGCTGCTATAGACTCCAGGAGAGGGAAACACTGTACAAAACTCTCCCCAAGAAAGAGGCACTCTTGTGCTTTACTGACACTGGGACCACCATCCCCTCCAGCCTTGCACGTGCCCTACACCTCACAACAATGGCCACTTCACACATGCCTGAACTCCAGACCCTGGCTCTGCAGACATGCTACATGTACTTGGGCTATGGACGCCATCTCCACCACTACTGCATAGGCCCCCAAGCCTCAACTATCAGAGCCACTGCTATGGTGAGCAAGCCCACACCCAGAGCCCCAGAGCCACTCTCACTTCATGTTGCAGACCCCTTCTGCAAGACTGCTCCATAAGCACTTTGCTACCCCTTCTGCAAGACTGCTCCATAAGCACTTTGCTGCAGACACAGGAGCCACAGATAAAGAAGTCACACCCATGCCCCAGTCCCCAGGTCAGCAGTAGCTCTGCACATGCCCACATTCCAGACCGTGACTTTGCAGCCACTCCACAAACACCTGTAATCCTGATCCAGGGTCACTGTAGCTCCATGCACACATACCTTCTATAGGTCCTGGTTCCTCAGCTACCCTGCATGCACCTGAGCCTTGCAAACCATTGCAAGCATGGCAGCAAGGGGTGCCTGCAGGCTGTCCACTAGGACCATGGTGTCCCCAAATTCCTCTCCACATGTGCCTGCTCCAGACACTGACTTCATGGCTGCATCACAGATATCATGCATCAGATGCCAGTACTACTGCCCATGAGCTAGATCCAATGCCAAGAGGATCCCCCTCAGCCATAAATTCCTCCATAAAATAAAGAGATCAGGAGGCCCCCAGCAGCATTTACCACCAAAGACCCCAGAGGCACTCACTGCCACCATAGACACCCACACCTATGATTGCTAAGGACCTCTGGAATCATGACCAGCACTGACCTCAGTTGGAAGAACTCCATGAAGACTGTGCCTTCACTGGAACTGAAACTGCCACTTCATCTGCCAACACAAAAAAGTCCTTCCTTACAAAAAACCAGCTGGTAAAGTCTGGAACAGGTAAATTTGCTCCATCAAATGTAAATAACTTGATGCAAATACCTTGATGCAAAAAATAATAAAAACACGAAAAATTAAAAAAAAGACACTGCTAAACTAACACAATAATTCCCCAGTATCAACCCCAAAGCAATGGAAATCTATGAATCAACTGGCAAAGAATCCTAAATACTTGTTTTAAGGAGGCTCAGCAAGGTACAAGAGGATACAGAGAGATGAATCAATGAAATCAAGGAAAACAATATACAAACCAAAGTTCAACAGAGATGGAAATCATAAAAAGACCAATCAGAAATTCTGGAGCGGAAGACTCTAATGAATGGAATGAAAAATTCAATTTAGAGTGTTGAAAGCAGAATTTATCAAGTAGAAAAAAAGAGTCTTGACTCAGAGATGGCTTATTTGAAAATATTCAATCAGAGGAGAAAAAAGAATGAATGAAAATAAAGAAAACTGCCAGTGTATGAAAAATGTTCAACATCACTTATCACCAGAAAAGTATATATAAATCCACAATGAGATGTCATCTCATCCGAGTCAGAATGGCTATTATCAAAAAGACAAAAATCACCAATGCTGGTGGGCACATGGAGAAAGCAGACTCTTACACGTTATAAGAGTGTCTTACACTCTTACTCTTCGACGTTGTGTAAAGAATTCTGAACATGGCTGTTATTTGTGACAATATGAATAGAACTGTAGGACATTGTGTTAGGTGAAATAAGCCAGGCACAGAAAGACAGATATGGCATGTTCTCATTCATTCGTGGAAGCTAAAAAGTTGATTACATAGAAAGAGAAAGTAGAATGGAGGTCCCTAGAGTTTGGGAAGGGGAGGAAGAAGATGGGATCATGAGAAGGGAGATGATGGGCACTGAAACACAAGTAGAGTGAAGGCAATGGTCCTAATGTTATATAGCACAAAAGAGTAACTTTAGTCTATGACAATTAGTTATACATTTCAAAAAATTACAGGAAAAGGGTTTAACATTTCCAAACACAGAAATGGTAATATTTGAAGAGATGGAAATGCTAATTACCCTGATTTGATCATTACACATTGTATACAGGTATTGTATTCCAATATTGTACCCCATAGATAAATACAAATATTATATGCCAATTAAAAATAAAATTGAGAAATAAGAAATTATGTTTAAAAGTTTTATAAAAAGACAGCTGGCTAAAGATACTGACCTCTGGTAAAATTGAGAAACCACAGAAAAAGGAAAAGATTAGCCATCTGGTTTCCCAGAATTGGGTTAATCTGTCACCAGATTTAGAGATGCTGAGGTTTGGAAATATTCCAGTAGAAGCTGTTTTATTTCTTTACTTGTGAAGCTTGATTGACCAAGAGGAACCTCAGACCCCCAGAAGTAAATAAAATCCCTGTGTTTCTCTACCACTGCCTGTTCCTCACTCCACTGACACACAACCATGAGATTCCATGTTCTTCTTGCAGTTCTTCTCCTCTTTGTGACTACAGTACCAAAAGGTAAGATGGCAAAAAGGCTGGAGAGGTCGCTTCCTAGGAGGCCTACTGAGGTACACAAGTATACTGGCCATCATAACTCGGGTGCCAATATACAGCTCAAAAATCTCCTGTAGGACTGATGAAATCAAAACTGGAAGCAAGACAAAGAATTTAATCAACATAAAATAGGGTCCAAGAAGAGAAATAAAGGCACAGAAGCCTTGACAAGAGACTTAAGGCTTAATAAATAAGCAAATAGCTGACGGGAGGGCCCTACTTTCCAAAAAGAAGAGAGAAAATGGCACCCATTCTCTCCAACTTGGTGAGCGAACGGAAGTATATGGAGTCTACTGGTGAGAAATGTATGCGAATGGTAGAAGTTAGACAAATAAAATAGAGCTCGCCATAGAGCTCGCCGGGCGTGGTGGCGCATGCTTGTAATCCCAGTACTTTGGGAGGCGGAGACCGGAGGATCCGGGTTCACGGCCAGCCTCAGCTCTCTCTCTCTCTCTCTCTCTCTCTCTCTCTCTCTACTTAGTGAGGCCCTCCGCAACTTCGTGAGACCCGGTTTCAAAATAAACTATAAAAAATAGGGCCGGGGGCGTAGTGCGGAGGTAGAACGCCCCTGCGTTCAATCCCTGGTACCGCAAAAAATAAAATAAAATAAAATAAAATAAAATAAAATAAAATAAAATAAAATAAAATAAATAAAATAAAATAAAACAGAGCTCAACAAGAAGGGATTGCATTGAGTTGTAAAAGGCAAGTATAAATTTACAAGCAGAGGAATTCGGGGAAAATATAAACAATAGGCGCTTCGATGGCACAATTTCAAACATAAGGCATATAATGTGGGAAGCACTTTAAGAATGAGTCGCATCCTTAGGACCCAGGATTCAGAAGTTTTAATGTTAAAATATAGAATCAAAGCTGGCATGGTGGCACACGCTTGTAATCCCAGTACTTGGGAGGTTGAAACAGGAGGATCGCAGGTTCGTGGCCAGCCTCAGCTACTTAATGAGGCCCTCTGCAACTTAGTGAGACCCTGTTTTAAAATAATAAAATCAGGCTGGGGGTGTAAGCTTGGAGGTAGAATCCCCCTGGGTTCCATCCCCAGTATTAAAAAAAATGTAGAATCAAAGTGAAAAGGTAATTTAGTCATCTTCTGGCTGTTTCATCCAAATCCTGATAAGAGCTGATAAAATGATTTCCCTCCTTGTTAATGATAGTTAGAACCAAGTATTTTTCATGCAAGTCAGTGTTGTTTCCACCAATCCAAAGGTCTGGGTATGCACATAAAATTGGTAACTCGAATTTCTGTCAGACTTTTGCCTCAAAAACTCCTAACTAGATATTGAGGAAGTTAAGGAGATTTCTTGCCATGTGTGACAACATGCTTAAACCTGAAGGACATCATGCTAAGTGAAATAAACCAGTCCCAGAAGACAAACACTGCACGATTCTATTTATAAGAAGTATCTGAAATAGTCAGACTTATAGAAACATAGTAGAATGGTGGTTTACAAGGGACTGGGGGAAGGAAGAACTGGGCAGTTATTATTCAAATGGTACAAACTTTCAGTTATCCAAGATAAATAGTTATAGAGGTCAACTGTACAATATCATGTCTATAACACTTAAAATGCATGAAGAGGCCGGGAGTGGTGGTGCATGCCTGTAATTCCATTACTTGGGAGGCTGAGACAGGAGGATCACAGGTTCAAGGCCAGCTTCAGCAATTTAGCAAGGCCCTCAGCAACTTAGAGACACCCGTTTCCAAATAAAAATAATAAAAATTGCTGGGGGTATAGGTTGGAGGTAGAACACCCCTGAGTTCAATCTCCACTACCAATTTTTTTTTAAAAAGCACAAAGAGGATGGGTCACATGTTAAGCATTCCTATCATAATAAAATAAAGAATGAAGAACAAGAGTTTATTTGGGGGTGGTAGCAGAGTTAGTGTCCCACAAATCTGAGGAACCTTGCATCTAACCTTCCATGTTTCAAAAGAAAAGAATCCATGGTACCCTAGAAGACACTTGGGAAAAAATATATATACACATACATACACACACACATACATACATACGAGGAACTTTTGGAGGGCTTTCTTCCAAGTCATGACACCTCCTGTAGGGCAGGCAAGATCAGCCTTCCTTTGTCCCTCCCCAGTTAGTTATGCCAGGAGTATGGATTAAGCAAAGCCCCTCTAATTCTGCATGGGGGAAGCACTTTCCAATGGCCAGGTCCCCTGTGAACAGAGGTCATCAAAGCCACCTGTAAAGAGTCAGAACATCTCACATTTGCAGAGTGAGATGTTCTTGGACACATTATGAAACAGAATCCAGAACACTTTCTGGGTCAAAGAAAAGGAATTTGTTACTCGGCTGTTTGTTTTCTCTTCGCACTACATAATTAATTGCCGAGCTATCTGTGCAATTTGAAAATAGCATATTCCTCAAAATTCTGATTTTGGATCCCTGCTGTGGCCATTACTGGGAAGAGGGAATCTAGAATCCATCTTTGCACTCACTCTGATGATCTTAGAAACTTTTACAATGCTGTATGACTCTGTTTCTTTTGAGCAAACTTGAGTGGCTGGGTCATAAGGAATTTGTTAAAACATTTGCCAAAAAACAAATCTGATCAGTAGAAAGAAATCACGGTTTTCATAAAGAAAATTCCTCCAAAGAAACTACAGAATTGAAAATATTGGTTTATCAACCTAGAGTTTAAGAAATGTTAAGTGATCATTACTTGAATATGTAGTTTTCATAAAACCGTGCATGTTTCAAAATAAAAGAATCCATTGTTCCCTAAAGGACATTGGGGAAATATATATATATATATATATATACATACATGCATACATACATACACAGGCGGAGAGAATGAGCATAACACGGTTAGAATGGCATAACTCTTCAACTGATCCATTAGCCCTGGAAAATTAAGAAAACTGTAGTATTGTTCTTCTACTGACTCTTAGGAATAACATAATATTTAGACAGAGCGCATTGGACAGTAACAGAAGACAGTTTGCACTCTTACATTATAAAGAGAAAAGAATGCCAGTCTCTCTCTCTCTCTCTCTCTCTCTCTCTCTCTCTCTCTCTCGTTTTGTTTTGATTTTGTTGTTGTTGTTGTTATTGGTACAGTTCGAGGAAAAGCCTATCCCATCCAAACTGGAAAACTCGAAAAGCTACTAACTCAATGAGTTGTAAGGCTGAGGAACTCACATCTCTTTAGAGATTAAACCATTGTACCATTATATAAGGTCTTTTATTTCAGTGTGATTCTATATTTACCTCATTTCATCCACAGAAATTTATGTTGTGATGTAATATGAAGTAAGCATCTAAATTGTTTCCTTTCCCAACAATAATTATTAAATATGTATCCTTTCTCCTACCCCAAAGCCACCCTTCTGTTGGGGACAGGGGCGGGGCGGGGGGATGCTTTATGTGCATTTCTAATAATTTGATAGTGAATTAACAGTGTTGTCAAATCTCTTCCTTTGCAGGAAAGACTGGCGTTCTCCCAGGGGAAAAGCAATGCATATTTTTGAAAGGGGTGTGCAAAGGCCAGTTGTGCACGTCCACTGAAGAAGCTATAGGTCTCTGCAATGATGAAATAAAGTGCTGTAGGAAGTGGTGGATACTTGAACCCTATCCAACACCAGTTCCCATGGCGAAATCTCCTTAGATGGAAGCTAACTGTAAGCACTTCAAACTTCAGAGTTCATGCACAAGCTCTGCAGACTTCTGTTTAACCAAACTTACTTTTCTCCCTTAACTCGAAATAAATGTTTTCCTAATTCCACAGGTACTAATCCCTGGAACATTTCTTCCTGATGCACGTGTAAGCCTCTTCAGACATACAGGAATGGTCTAAATAATATAAGATTTGGGGTCATAATCAAAGACACAATCCCAATGACAGAACCCCAATTGTTGAAATCCAAAAAGATTAAAATTCCTAAAGTCTAAAATCCCAAAAGGGCCAGGCGTGGTGGCACACGCTTGTAATCCCAGTACTTTGGGAGGCAGAGACCAGAGGATCTGGGTTCGTGGCCAGCCTCAGCTTGATCACTCGTGCTCGCTCTCTCTCTCTCTCTCTCTCTCTCTCTCTCTCTCCTTAGTGAGGCCCTCCTCAACTTCGTGAGACCCGGTTTCAAAATAAAGGATAAAAAATAGGGCCGGAGGCGTAGCGCGGAGGTAGAATGCCCGTGCGTCCCGTTCCCGGTACCGCAAAAAAAATAAATAAATAAATAAATAAAAAATAAAAAAAAATCCCAAAAGGTTAAAATCCCAAAAACATATTCTGGGAAAAAATAATCTTAAAATTTCTTTAAAAAGCATTTATTTACATAAAAAGGGAATTTATTTGAGAAAACTCTGAAGACATGACAGAACATCTCAGGAGCCACTCTACACAATAAAACAGGCAAGAATAACACACGCATTTTTGCAAGTGTAAAAATTCAGGTATTCTAGTAAAATAATTATGAGAAGATGAATTATATTCACAAAGAAGTAGGTCAAAAAGTGAGATGTAAGCCGGGCGTGGTGCCGCATGCTTGTAATCCCAGTACTTGGGAGGCAGAGACCAGAGGATCCGGGTTCACAACCAGCCTCAGCTACTTAGTGAGGCCCTCCGCAACTTCGTGAGACCCGGTTTCAAAATAAAAGGATAAAAAATAGGGCCGGGGGGTGCAGCTCGGAAGTAGAACGCCCCTGGGTTCAATCCCTGGTACCGCAAAAAAAAAAAGTGAAATATATAAATGTCACTGTGGTTGATAATGGTATGCCCCCAGCTTTGTGACCAGCTTTGTGGTCATTTGACATACCGTGACAGATAACCTAAGTCTATTGATGAGACCAATCAAAAACTGCAGTAAAACCCCACTTTGTACACAGCCACACAAAGAGCCAAAATCTCAATGTTTTATCTTCCACAAATGCCGATGTACAAAAAGAATATCTCTTCATTTATTGACCAAGTTTCAACATTTCTAGGTACATGCACAATATTGAACCACAAAGTCAACATTGTCATAATGTACTTTCATGGAGTTAAGTTTGCATAAAATGAATTAGGACTCTCTCAGTCATGTGTGTGTGTGTGTGTGCATGTGTGAGAAAGAGAGAGAGAGAGAGAGAGAGAGAGAGAGAGAAAGAGAGAGAGAAACACAGGGGCATTCTACCTCCAAGCTACACCCCCAACCCTATTTTATTTTTATTTTGAAACAGGGACTCACTAGGTTGATGAGAGTCTCATTACTTGCTGAGGCTGTCCTCAAACCTGCGATCTTCCTGTCTCAGCTTCCTAAATACTGGGATTACAGGCATGTGCCACCATGCCCGGCTCTCTCAAAGACTTTATACAATTTATAACTCCAGCATTGCAAATGATGCAAAGATGAAATACATAGCATAGAAAATTGTAAAAAAAATAATGTTGACAATTTAAAGTAGTGGGAAAAAAATTTAAGAAGACAAAAAAGTTTTGACAGGAAAAAGTCAACAGATTATGGAGGTAGTTCATGAGAGAGCTGTCCAATTTTCAAAATCACTCACATTATACGTTAAAGTCTTGCATTGGGATGAACAGCTGCCATCTTGTCTTTTAGGGCATGGCTGTTCTCAGAGAATATGTTCACAATTCATTTTCTGCAAGGTACTGCTCCTTTTAAAATTCTTTTATGATTCAATGTACACAGATATAAACATTCCCTATTAAGACTTTCCATATTCTGTGCCATACTTCTATATTGTTTTGGGTACATAGAAATCCACTCTGCATGTTCTTGTATACAGACCAAAATCAGGCAGAAATAATATTAGTAATTGAATAACAATACCCTTTCTTAAATGACTTCTTGTCCTACTATGCACAGAATTCTTTCTTTTTTGGGCACTGGGGATTGGACCCAGGGGCATTCTACCTACGAGCTACACTCCCAGCCCTATTTTTTATTCTTCATTTTGAAACAGGGCCTCACTAAGTTGCGGAGGGCCTCACTAAGTAGCTGAGGCTGGCCGCGAACCTGGATCCTCCTGTCTCAGCCTCCCAAGTACTGGGATTACAAGTGTGCGCCACCACACCCAGCTCAAATGTAGCTTTAAATCACCAAAAACTCCTGGGATTTCATCTGCTAGAAAGAGTGAAAATGCAGACAGAGGAGGCATTTTTAAATCGAAGTTTTCATCATTGCTCTATTACATGACCAATCCCTTCCCCGGTATTCGGTTTTTTATCCCTTTTATTTAGCCTATTTTTTCCCCTTGAGTTATGGTTTGGGGCATTTCAGTTTCAGGATTTCAACATTTGGGATTTTAATTTGGGGGAAAGTTGGACTTTAAGGATTTCAATCTTTGGGAATTTGAACCTTTAGGATTCTGGTGATCAGGATTGCGTCTCTTGGGATTATGATCAGTACCAAGGCACTCTACCACCCAGTCATGCCAACACTGAACTGAGCAGGTTCCCTCCACTGCACCCTACTCCTGGAGAAGCGGAAGTCCTGCTCCCTACAAGCCGGCCACCCAGGAGGAGTAGGAAGACAGCTGAGGAGCCGAGGACTCAGCATGCCTAGCTCTTTCTGAATTCAACATCAGATAGTACAATTTTATGGAGCTAAGAAAATTAAAGGGTGAGGAAGAGACCAGGAATGGTACATGACATGGGTCCCAATGAAAATGGGATGAATCTTCTGCAATGCAACCAAATTATCCCAGATAAATTTCACAGCTGTATGCTTTTCCTAACCCACAAAGCCGATGACCAATCAGGAGGGAGTGGGCAATCCCCCTGAACAGAGGCAACACCAGAGGCCTACGAAAATAACTCTAATTCCATCTTCATGAATAGGTTTCTTTAATAACCATTACTCTTTTCAATATATTTTTAGAATCACTCCTGAAAAGTTTAGAATTTGGGCTCATTATAATATACTAATTAAATCTTTGCCAAGTACGTTGTACTCATAGCTGGAAACCCCCACCTTACTCTCTTTATCAACCCAAAATATGTGCCACTGCGTTATCTAACATAGCACATTTGAGGTTTCCCAATAACTGAATAGCAACATTAACATACTTTAGGAACTGGGCATGGTGGAGCCCACCTGTAATTCCAGTACTTGGGAGGCTGAGACAGGAGGATCTCAGGTTCACGGCCAGCCTCAGCTACTTAGTGAGGCCCTCCACAACTTAATGAGATCCTGTTTCAAAATAAAGAATAAAAAATAGATCTGGGGGTGTAGCTCACAGCTAGAATGCCCCTGGGTTCAATCCCCAGTACTGTAAAAAATCTACATATTTATTGAAATATTTAGCTGTGTTCCTCATTATGAATAATATTCATAAAAATAAAAATAATATATCTAGAATTTAAAAAGGTAAGTGAAGATAAAGAAGTAGAAATTCATAGATGCTCAGAGCGAGCGAAGCCACCCCCTGAGGGATGCTGGAACAAAATCTAGACACATAAAGGAAATTTGTCACTGCATCTGTTTATTTGGGCCCTAAGGAAGGTTTTATTTTTTTCTGAAAAGGAGGCAGTAAGCCACATAAGTTTGGGAATCTATGATAGACCTTTATTTTCCTGAGAGGAAAAGGGAAAACTTGGAGTTATGGGTAAAAAGCAAACTGAATACAAGGAAGGTAATTTTGTGTTTGTTTTTAAAATATGGGGACTTGAGGCTAATTTATAGACTGCAAATAGGGAAGCAATTAATTTGAAAAGGTTACAACAAGATGAAAAAATATATTCATTATTAAGGAATCCAAAATTCTCATACGAAAGACTCCCAAATCCTCCAGGTTCTCCAAAGTTCAGCAAAGACTCCAAAATTCTCATACTGCCAAATAGAGGGAGGGAAGAAAAACAATGAATATTTGACTGTAAGTTATATATTGAATATCTAGTGCCTTTCTGGCAAGCTCTATTCAAGAAAACCCTCTAATTCCTACATCAAATCTACCAGCTCATGGTAAGTTAAGTCTTTCTCCTCCTGTAACAACCTGTACTTGATAGCCGATTTCTATCTGATTCTCTCCTCTATGTTCTTTTTTAAAAAAGGCATTAGTCAAAGTACCTTATCTTCTTCCCTGACCCCCATGCAACCTGGCGATAAGCAGCTTTCGGGCATTCACCTGGTGTCCACCAGTTCACCTCCAGGATGCAATGAACCTTCCTCTGACCTTCCTTTGATGTCTCTGACTGCCAGCGGGTGGGACACACGATGTTCATGGGCTTCATGGGCACTATGCCAAGCCTGCCTCCTGGATCCAAATCTGTCAGGCTGGGAAACAACTATTTATAGAAAATGTCAAAAAGTCACTGAAAATTCTGCCCTTAGTGTTCCCTAAAGGACTCAAAATTATTTGTTCTCATTAATTTTATTGCTTTGCAATGTAGACTATGCTTCTTGTGTGTGTGTGTGTGTGTGTGTGTGTGTGTGTGTGTGTGTGTGGCACTGGAGATGGAACTCAGGGGCCTTCTACCTCTGGGCTACACCCCAGACCTATTTTATTTTTTATTTGGAAACAGGGTCTCACTAAGTTGCTGAGGCTGGCTTCGCGCCTGCGATCCTCCTGTCTCAGCTTCCCAAGTACTGGGATTACAAGCATATGCCACCATGCCCAGTTTAGACTATGCTTCCAAACTTTTTTTTTCTTTATTGGTATATTAGGGTCATAAGTATTCACTGCCAACCTTTTTCTTGTGGCTAAGAAGCCAAAGAACTTACAGATCCGTGAGAAAAAAATCAGGAAATTCTGGACTCGTGATTGGAGATAGTAAGGATTCCAGAGCAGGCTGGTTTTTATGACTAGAACAGTCATCTCTCACTAGCACACCCCAGTGACCTCCAGGTCACTCTTTGAGTTTCTAGGGTGCAGGGAAAGGCTGTGCCCAGCTGTCGCTGTCCCAGCATCTTGGAGGAGGAAGGACCTGAACCCAGGCCTATGACACACAGTTGTCCCCAGAGCTTTCGTTCCCTCACTCGCCCTCCTTAGTCTCAGGTTCATAAAGTCAGCCTCTTCCAGGACCTCCAGTGAGGGTGCCACTGCCTCCCTCGATCCCTCAAACCAGAAGGCAAAGGATGCCCCAGAGGAAGCCCTGGCGGGACGAGACTTTCCTTCTTGGTGCTGAAAAAAGTTACTTCACGTGGAAAGAGACCATCTCATGGAGACCGAGTAAGATCAGAAAGGTGAACGTACTGTACGGTTTCTAAAGTTGGTATGCGTACTTGTGCCTTCTTTAAGCATCTCCCAGGCCACCCAAACTACTCTGGTATTCCATTATACTCATTTCCTTCCTGTCAAAGAGGTCATTTGTAGGACTGTGTCAGAAATATGCTCATGTAGACAGGCATGGTGGCACACTCCTGTAGTCCCAGTATTCTTGTAATCCCAGTACTTGGGAGGCTAAGACTGGAGGATCGCAGGTTCGAGGAAGGACAGCCTCAGCAACTTAGTGAGGCCCTCAGCAACTTAGTGACACCGTGTTTCAAAATAAAAAATAAAATAGGACTGGGGGTGTGGCTCAGAGGTAGAATATCCTTGGGTTCAATCCCTAGTACCAAAAAGAAAAAAAAAAAAAGAAAAAAGAAATATGCTCAGGTTACACTGGCACTGTTTTGTATCATTTGCCTACCTAAATACTTTTCAGGTTCTCTAAGGCTCTCTATTCTCTAATTCCTCCCATATTCATATAACTGATATATAAACAATTTGTGCTCACCAAACCTTTAAATGTAAAAGTTGATCTCATTCCATTTTTTGGACAGAGATATAATCACACAAAAGCCTTTTGCATGATTTCCCACCTAATTTCATTGCTCAAATATGGCAATGTGCATTCCCCAAGAGACTAATACATTGGCATGCTGGTGCACCGAGCTCTTCTCTTTCTTATCAGGGAAATAAAGTGAATACTTTTAGTCCATAAATGTTACCTTCAGCTTTATAGTTCCTCCAGAAACCACAAGGCATTGTTGATTTTCCCCCAGAACCTCTCTCCTCCCCTCACATGGCAACACAGAAATGTTCTCGCTACTAAAAGGTTCAATAATCAGATGGCAACTGGCCTCTTGAGAAGTTCTCCTCATCCCAGCTGCTGATTCTAATCGATCTGTTCAGCCATGAGGCTCCTGCTTTCCATCCTTGGAGTCCTCGTCTTGTTGTCCATAGTTCCTTCAGGTAAGACACAAACTTTTCGCTCCAAAGCTATGAAAGCAGAAGTGAACGAGAATGCAAGATCTTCCAAGAGTTGGGAACTAAATTAGCAAGGTGACATTTTTACTGTACCATGAAGGCTGCTTGCAGAGTCGGAGGGCGACATCTCTAGGAGGCTTCTTTTTAGTCCTCAGAAAAAGGTTACATACCCGTCCTCAGACCGACCACTGACAAGAAAACGAAGAACATTTCACCTGTGAACTTTACCTTGAAGGTTCTGTGTGACCTTGAGATGGCAGGAGGGTGTGCACAGAACACGGGGCATTTGGGATATTGAGGAAATGCAAAGTGAGTGGTGGAAGAGGCAGGGGCGGGGTGAGTGCGTGTGCTCCATCACCATTCCTGGCTGTCAGAACATCCACCTCTGATCCAGGCAGGGCCGAGGGGATGAGCCTCTTTAACGCTGGCTAAAACTTTCATGGATTTATCTAATCTGTTTGGAAATTTATTTATGTATGGTGGAAGTTAAGAGAACGCCTTAATTTTTAACCAAAGAACTAACCAATTATACAGGGATGTTTATTGAACGATCAACCTAATCTTCCCAAATTACTTTTTTATACTTTTATTGGTGCATTATAGTCTCACACCATAATGTAGTTCATACTGATAATGACATACATGCGCATGGCCCAAATTCATTTTAAGATCCATCAATACTATATAACGAATGCATACAAATGGATTTATATTATTTTCTATTAATTTATTTATCTTTTCTGATGTACGTGCTACATTAGAGCACAATTTAATACCTTGAATACCAATACAAGATTCCCCTTCTTGTTATTGTCTTTTATGTTTTTATTGAGACATAATTCACCACAAAATTCACTAGTATAAAATGTACCAATCAGTGGGTTTTCGGGATATTCAAAAAGTGGTCTAGCCATAACCACTCTATAATTCCAGAAATTTTTCATATTCATTCCCATCCTTCTGAGGACCCGTCACACTGATTTCCAAAGTGGTTGTACCAATTTGCAATCCCACCAATAATGTATCAGAGTTTCTATTTCTCCACATCCTGGCCAGCACTTATTATTATTTGTGTCTTTAATGACTGCCATTCTAATTGGGAGTAGGTGAAATCTCAGCAGTTTTGATTTGCATCTCTCTGATTGTTAATGATGTTGAACATCTTTTCATGTATTTATTGGCCATTTGAGAAGAACAAAATTATGTCATTTGCAGGGAAATGGATGGAATTGGAGAATATTATCCTAAGTGAGATTAGTCAGTCACAGAAAGTGAAAGGTCAGATGTTCTTCCTCATGTGTGGAAGCTAAGGCGAAACTGGGACACAGGAGGGACTGCAGACAAAGGAGAAACCTCGGTGGAGTGAGGGAGGGGGCCTAATGGAGGGAGGCGGGATGGGGACCTGATGTACATACACAAATTTATCAACGCCAGTCACAATGTCATGCATGAGGAGGGGAGAGGGGAGGGCGGGGCGGGAGCTGGGGGAGGGCTCACTGAGTGCTGTGTGCAGGTGCGCCTCTGTCACGCTGGACTTCATCATGATGTATGACTACAATGCACCAATAAGATTTTAAAAAATTAAAAAAAAGAAAGCTGTTATATAAAAGTTTAAAAACCAGAGTGAGGGAGGGAAGGAGGGTGGAAAGAAGGTCAAAACGGGAAAGGAAGAAGTAAAATAATCTCTATGAATGACATAATCTTACATATAGAAAACCTAAACTCCACCAAAAAAAAGTTTGAACTAATAAATAAATTCAGTAAATTTGCAGGATACAAAATCAACTTACGAATATCAGTTGCTTTTTTACACATTAGTGACCAACTACCTAGAAAAGAAATTAGGAAAACCATCCCATTTATAATAGTATTGAAAAGGATAAAGTATTTAAGAATAAACTTGACTCAGGAAGTGAGAGACTAACTAGAAACTACCAACACTGATGAAAGAAATTAAAGAAGACGCAAGTGGGTTGACAATCTGTATTCATGGATCATAAGACTTAATATTATTAAAACATCCATACTAGCCAAAGCAATTTGTAGATTATATTAAATCCCTCTCAAAATCCCACTAGCATTCTTTACAGAAATAGAAAAAAATCCTAAAATTCATATGAAGCCACAAAGAATCCTAAATAATAAAAAAAAAATCTTGGGCAAAAAGCACGAAACTATAGGCATCACATTTCCTGATTTAAAAATGTATTACAAAACTAAAGTAATCAAAATAGTATGATAGTGGCATAAAGACAGACTTATAGACCAACAAAACAAACTAGAAAGTCTAAAAATAAACCTACATGAGGCCAGGCATGGTGGCACACATTTGTAATCGCAGGACATGGGAGGCTGAGACAAGAAGATCACCCTCAGGAACTTAGCAAGACTCTCAGCAACCTAGTGAGATCCTGTTTCAAAAACAAAAAATAAGCCGGGCGTGGTGGCACACACTTGTAATCCCAGTGCTTGGGAGGCTGAGACGGGAGGTTCATAGGTTCGCGGCCAGCCTCATAGTGAGGCCCTCCGCAACTTAGTGAGACTCTGTTTCAAAATAAAGAATAAAAATAGGGCTGGGGGTATAGCTCGGAGGTAGAATGCCCCTGGGTCCAATCCCCGGTACTGCAAAAAAAAAATAATGATAATAATAATAGTTATTATTAATAATAACAAATAAAAAGGGCTGAGAGTGTAATTCAGAGATAGAATGTCCCTGGGCTCAATCCCCAGTACCATAAATAAATAAATAAACAAACCTACATGTCAACTTATCTTTGACAAAGGTAAAATTTTACAAGGGTGTCAAATATCAAGGGAAATGATAGTCTCTTCAACAAATGACTCTTGGAAAACTGAATGTTCACACACAAATGATTAAAATTGGGCCCTTGCACCATATTTTAATAAACTCAAATTGGGCATGGTGGCACACGCCTGTAATTCTAGTACTTGGGAGGCTGAGACATGAGGATTGCAGGTTGGAGGTCAGCCTCAACAACATAGCAAGACTCTCAGCGACCTCGAAAGACCCTGTTTCAAAACAATAAATAAATAAATAAATAAATAAATAAATAAATAAATAAATACAAAGGGCTGGAGGTGTAGCTCAGAGGTAGAATGCCCTGGGGATCAAACCCCAATGCCACGCACAAAAAAAATATCAACTCAACATAAAGACTTAAATGTAAGACCTGAGACTTCAAAACTCTTAGAACAAAATAGGGAGAAAGCCTTATGATGTTGGTCTTGGAAATGATTTCAATTTCTAAACTGTATGAAAAGAATTTGGGAGGAACCTGTAGGTTCAAAGGGAGGATCAAAAGTTTTAATGAGGAAAATCTAAACTGTAGTGTACATGGGTGAAAACTCAGGTAATAATTTTTTTTCTTGCTGTACCGGGGATTGAACCTAGGGGCATTCTACCTCCGAGCAACACGCCCAGCCCTTTTTATTTTTTGTTTTGAAAGAGGTTCTTGCTAGATTGCTGAGAGTCTCACTGCTTTCTGAGTGAGCTAGATTGCTGAGGTTCACTGCTTGAACCTGTAATCCTCCTGTCTCAGCCTCCCAAGTACTAGGATTATAGGCATGTGCTACCATACCTGGCGATAAAATTATTTTTCAAAGGTAAGGAAATTGATACTGTTTGTATAGTAATTGCCTTTGGTGCAAAGGATAGAAAGATGAAAGGAAATGCTCATGGCCCAAAAAGAAAGGACTAGAAACCCATGCAGGAGATGATGGCTTGTAGGATCCCATGCATAGCTCAGTAACTTTCTCAGTACAGGGAATATGGCCTTTAACAGAACACACTGAAGAGTTGGAACCAAGACCCCTTCTCACTCTCAATTCATCATTTTTTCACCCAAAAAAATAGAAGAAACTAGAGAAAACTTCTCCAGTTTCCCTCCACAGATCTCTTTGCCTAATGTTATCTTTCCCCATATTCTGCCTTAAATTCTCTAATTTAAGACTTAACTCCTCTACTTGTACATTTGATTCCATTCACACTTAGTTTTTAAAGAGTATTCCTGAAATTAAACTTTCTTGCTTGCATCCTGAATCCCCACCCTCCACCTGGATCATCCATTTAGGCAGAAATACACAGTGAGAGTCCTCCTTAAAAACTCTCGGCTACTGCTTCATTTATCTGCTCTCTCTCTATAGAAGAAATCACCACTGTCTTTACTCAATGTCTCCACCTTCTCTTGCATTCTTTTTGTATTTTTTTTTAGGGGAAGAGTTCTTCCTTGTCACTGTTTTTAATTTATGAAGCCTTTCGAATATTAAAAATAACAGATAGCTAGGCGTGGTGGTGCATGCCTGTAATCCCAGACCTTGGGAGGCTAAGACAGGAGGATCTCAGTTTCGAGGCCAGCCTCAGCAACATAGCGTGACCCTGTTTCAAAACAAAGCAAAACAAAACTTTTAAAGTGGGGGCTGGGAGTGTAGCATGGAGGTAGAATGCCCTTGGGCTCAATCCCCAGTATAAAAAAAAAGAAAAAAGAATAACACATAAGTCATAGAGTATAATGTCATTTGTCTGCTCTGTTCAAAGCCAGGAGATTACTGTTTAAGGCCGACTGTTCTATGAGACACTATCACTGCAGAATGTATTGCCGCATAGACGAGTATTCAGTGAAATACTGTGATGACTGGACAATCTGCTGTAAGAAGAAGAACAGGCCAACTGTTAGAAGAAAACAGAAGTGGTGGGGGGAAGTAACTCCACCTCCCTCCGGCTCAGGAAAAACAACTCAACACGTGCCAATCCCAATATCGACCTAAGAATCATCAACATGAGGGACAAAAGGAAAATCATGAGAACTGCATGTTCAGATGATCGGGTAAAAATAAACACAAATTTTGTAAAGTCTTACACCCTATTTTCATGTGTATATTTCACATTTTCTTCCTCGTTTTATATCCAAAACCACATTGTTGTTTCACCTACAATACTATATCCCTGCCCCACCGGCTACTAAATGTTTGACCTTGATCAAGTTATTCTCTATTTCAGTTTTCTTAGCTGTAAAATAAAAGTAATGCCTACAGTGTGGTTTTGTGATTATTACATAAGTTAGTATATGTAAAACTTTTTTTGGTACTGGGGATTGAACCCAGAGGCATTCTATATCCAAGCTACACCCCCAGACTGATTTTATTTCTTATTCAGAAACAGGGTCTCACTTGGTTGCTGAGAGCCTCGCTAAGTTGCCGAGTGTGGCTTTGAACCGTGATCCTCCTGTCTCAGCCTCCCAAGTACTGGGATTACAAGTGTGCACCACCGTGCTCAGCTATATGTAAAACTTTTAAATAGCACTTGCTCCTATTGTAAGCACTATTATAAGTCTTATCTAAAATTTCATAGGAGCAGAGAATTTTTTTTTTTTTTTTGCGGTACCGGGGATTGAACCCAGGGGCGTTCTACCTCCGAGCTACACCCCCGGCCCTATTTTTTATACTTTATTTTGAAACCGGGTCTCACAAAGTTGCAGAGGACCTCACTAAGGAGAGAGAGAGGAAGAGAGAGAGAGAGAGAGAGAGAGAGAGAGAGAGAGAGCTGAGGCTGGCCACGAACCCGGATCCTCCAGTCTCTGCCTCCCAAAGTACTGGGATTACAAGCATGTGCCACCACACCCGGCTTAGGAGCAGAGAATTTGATCCTATCGCTTTGGGGAACTGGGGAGCTGCTCATTGTGGTTCAAGATATAGTTTATATGTGTTTAAATTTCATATTTTTTTAAAAAATTAAGTTCTGTTTTTGCTTAAGAGATATAAATTTTTACAGAAACAATCTGTTCTACTTCAGTAACAATATTATTCAGAAACAATATTATTCAGAAACAATATTATTCTACTTCAGTAATCTAGAACTGAAAGAGTGGTAGCAAAAATTAGAAAAAAGAGAGGAGATGCAAGATGAATTTCAGAAGTAGGGTTGACAGGACTAATTGGCCATATGCTATAATGAGAGGCATGAAAGATGATACTCAAATTTCAAAGCTGACAAAGAGATAGATGGCAATATATCTCAATATCCTCGACACTGATTTTTCACACCATTCTACTCTCTGCTCCTGTGAGTCTGACTTTCTTAGACTCCACATACAAGCCAGACCACACAAGGTCTTCCCCTGCCTGCCTTATTCCACTTAGAATGATGTCCTCCAATTGCCTCCATGTCATCACAGATGACAAGATTTTCTTCTCTTTAAGGCTGAATAATATTCCACTGTATGTGTATTATAATTTCTTTCTCCATTTATCCATCAACGGACACTTTGGTTGTTTCTCTAATCTAGATTTTCTGAATAATGGCAGGAAGAACATAGGAGCACAGATTTCTCTTCAAGATCACAAAATATATAAGCAACTCATACAACTCAATTCAATAGCAAAAAATAATAAAAAATAATAGTCAGGTATAGTGGTGCACACCTGTAATTCCAGTACTTGGGAGGCTGAGACAGGAGGATTGCAGATTTGAGACCAACCCGAGCAACCTAGTTAGACTCTCAGCAACCTAGAGAGACCCTGTTTCAAAACAAAAAATTTTTAAAAGCCAGAGGTGTAGTTCAGAGGTATAATGCCCCTGGGTTCATTCCCCAGTATCATACACACAAATCAATAATAATAATAATAATAATAATTATTATTATTATTATCTGACTAAAATTGGACAAAGGACTTGAGCAGACATTTCTCATATGGTGCATACAAATGGCCAATGTATATATAAAAAGATGTTCAACATCACTAGTCGTCAGGGAAATTCGAACTAAACCATGATGAGATATCACTTCACACCTGTTGGGATAGCTGTTATCCAAGAAAACTGAAGGTAACAACTGTTGGCAAGGACAAGAAGCAGTTGGAATCCTTCTACGCTGCTGGAGGGAATGAAAAGTAATGTTGCTGTTATGAAAAATAGTATGGAGGTTCCTTAAAAAGTTAGAAAGAGAACCACCATATGATCCAGCAATCCCACTTCTGGGTACATATCCAAAATAGCTTGCTTTCTTTTGACCTGATATATAGCACATATGGAATTTGTGTGTGTGTGTGTGTGGTACCGGGGATGGAACCCAGGAGCATTCTACCTCCGAGCTACACCATCAGCCCTATTTTTTAGTCTTTATTTTGAAACAGGGTCTCACTAAGTTGCGGAGGGCCTCACTAAGTAGCTGAGGCTGGCTGTGAACCCGGATCCTCTGGTCTCAGCCTCCCAAGGACTGGGATTACAAGTGTGTGCCACCACGCCCGGCTTGCACATATGGAATTTAAACCCAGAAGACAAAGAATTCCCAACCCTTTGATTTATAGAAATCAACTTCCATAAGGCCATATAGGGATCTGTGTGTGTGTGTGTGTGTGATCCTGGGAACTGAACCAAGGGTCATTCTACCTCTGAGCTACACTCCCAGCCCTTTTTAGTTTTTATTTTGAGATAGGGCCTTTTAAATTGCTGAGGCTGGCATAGAACCTGCGATCCTCCTGTCTCAGCCTCCCCAGTACTGGGATCACAGGTGTGTGCCACCATGCCAGACTCCATGTAAGGATTTTTAGCTCAAATTTACTAGGTCTCATGGGCGGGGAAGATCCCATGTGCCATTTGGGTTATGGGGCTATGATAAAATAAACTCTAAAGTCACTTCTAAAATACTGTGATTCTGTAATTCTGGATCCTCTTTGATAAGTTAAGCTGGCATGGAGGAATTAGAAACTCACTTTGAAATATTTTATTTTCAAGATGAATGCCTAGAAGTAAGAAATAACATTTCTAAAACTGTGTTGTGTGTCTTCTCAATCTCATTTTGCCCATTGATTTTTCCCCCATTGGTTTGTTCAATTTGTGTGTCTTTGTGGTAAGATGCAAACATAAGCCTTACAGAAAATGCGACACAGTAAAAGTGGCTAACTAATTTGAGGAGAGTTCAAAGGGATTTTTTACAAAGCCATAGGCATGGCGTAGGGATACCATAGGGCTTGTGCAGTACACTGAGCTAATAGTAGCGGGGCATTGCCACTGTTAGAGCCAATGAAATAGGATGAGGTGGTAGCTACCAAAAACCTTACAGGGGAGGGCTCTTTAAGGAGAAGGCCACCTCTCCAGAGATACGGTCTTCAGCTAAGGGACATAGCCGGCCTGTGGCAACCTCGCTTATGTAGAATCTAAAACGTCAAACACATAGAAGCAGAATAGAGATAGTGGTTACCAGGGGTTGAGGGGTGAGGGAAGGAGATGTTGATCAAAGGGTACAAACTCTCAGTTATAAGCTAAACACGCCCTGGTGATACCCGATGTGAGTGGTGATAGATGTGTTGATTTAATCGTGACAACCAATACGTAATGTGTACATATATCAAACCATTATGTTATACACCTTGAATACACACAATCTTTATATGTCAATTAAGTATCTTGAAAAAATTAAAATACACAAATAAAAATGAAACATGAAATATAATATAATGGCAAGATGTGAAGGTGTTACTACCAATTTCACTAACACATGTGGGGAGGAAGGAGGGGAAGTGGGTGGGATGTGGAAGAAAATACACCAAGAACTGTGCGCATGTGCATTCATATCACACTGAACCTCACT
The DNA here is from genome assembly GCA_004027185.1 of Glis glis. NCBI lineage: Eukaryota > Metazoa > Chordata > Mammalia > Rodentia > Gliridae > Glis > Glis glis. Next base: position 47,192 of record PVJS01008001.1, read on the forward strand.
GTGAGGTAAAACTGCAATGCACAAATAAAGGAATTTTTAAAAATGAAACATGAAGTTACTCCGTGATCCTGCCTTTCTACTTCTGAATATTTACCCAAGAGAAATGAAGACCTGGATCCATACATGAATGCCCATAGCAGCTTTATTTTTAATAACCCAAAACTGAAAACAATCAAATGTCCATTAATAGGTGAATGGATAAACACATACACGCATATCTGTGTACTATTACTTAGCAGTAAAATGGAATGAACAACCGATACATGTCATAGCATGAATGAATCCCAAATAATTATGAGTTAAAAAAAAACAAGGCAGGATATATCATTTATGATTCCATTCACATGAAATTCCAAGAAAATGCAAACTAATGTCTAATGTCAGCAGAAAAGTGGTGGCCCGGAGACTGGGAAGTAGAGGAGGATCAGGAAGAAAATATTTAAAAGGCATGAGCAGTTGGAATGAATATGTTCATTATCCCTTGATGATGGTTTCACAAAAGGACACGTCAATACGTGGACGCTAGAGAGAAAATAGGAAATCAAAGGGACTTCAGATAAATGAGGAGCGAGACCAGCGGAATAGTGGAAGGGGATTGGGAGAGAAAGGTGGGGAGGGGAAAAAAGAAGACTGAAGAAGGAAAGAGTTCAAAAAGTGCTATGCCCGTATATCAAGGTATTGCTGACATGTGCATGGAGGGAGGAGGGGCGAGCAGAGTGGGACGCAGAGGGATATGCATCCATGTCGTGTGCACGTATGTTTGCATCACTTTGAACTTCACTGTAATACACATTATACGCACCAGTAAAAGTATAAAAATTTATAAGCCGGGCGTGGTGGCGCACGCTTGTAATCCCAGTACTTTGGGAGGCGGAGACCGGAGGATCAGGGTTCGAGGCCAACCTCAGCGCTCTCTCTCTCTCCCTCTCCCTGTTTCTCTCTCTCTCTCTTTCTCTACCTAGTGAGGCCCTCTGCAACTTCGTGAGACCCGGTTTCAAAAATAAAGCATTAAAAAATAGGGCCGGGGGTGTAGCGCGGAGGTAGAACACCCCTGCGTTCAATCCCCGGTACCGCAAAAAAAAAAGTATAAAAATTTATCCAGTTGTACAGTTTATGGGATATACGCACAATGGAATTCTACTCAGCCATAAAGAAAAACAAAATTATGTCATTTGCAGAGAAATGGATGGAACTGGAGAATATTATGCTGAGATTAGTCAGTCACACACACACAAAAGCAAAAGGTCGGATGTTCTCCCTCATATGTGGAAGCTAGGGAGAAACTGGGACACAGGAGGGACTCCAGACAAAGGAGGACAACCTTAGTGGAGTGAGGGAGGGACCTAACTGAGGGAAGGGGGAGGAAGACTTGAAGAGGGAAACACTTCAACGGACATGATTACATACACGAATTTATCAATGCCAATCATCATCGCGCATGGGGAGGTGGGGAGGGGAAGGAGTTGGGTGGGAGCTGGGGGAGGGCTCCCCGAGTGCTGTGTGCACGTATGCCTCTATCACCCTTCATCCTGATGTATGATTGCAATGCACCAATAAAATAAAATTTTAAAAATTCCCACTACAAAAAACATTGTGCACTTTAATATTTGCAGTTTATCATGTATCATTTGTGCCTCAACAAAGTTTTTTTTAAAATTGTGATAATTATTGCAAATAACCTTGATGGAATATTGCTCAACATTAAAAATTCTATTTCTGAAGAGATTATAGTATCAAGTTACTAAAAACAGGATCCCTAATTACAAGAATATTAATTTTATGTCCTTAAACATACCCTGATTTGATTGCTACACTGTATACATATATCAAATTATCATACCATACCCCATAAATTTGTACAATTAAAACAATAACTAATCAAAATAAAGAAGAATGAAATTGTTTATAACTACCCAAAATGAACCATTAAACAACAAACTACGCATGGAAAAAAACTTTCCTAAGAAACACACGGGTTGTCTCTGAGAGACGGGGCTCAGGTATAGCTTTTCCTTCCTTCTCAAATTTAATAGTTTACAAATGTCCTATACTTCATAATTTTTGTGGTACTGGGGCATTCTACTTCCGAGCTATACCCCCGGCCCTTTTTTATTTTTTTGTTTTAAAACAGGGTCTTGCTAGGTTCCTGAGGCCGGCCTAGAACCTGCGATCCTCCTCTCTCAGCCTCCCACGTACTGGGATGACAGGCATGCGCTACCACTCTCCGCTCCTATCCTTTATATTTTAATTTTGTCATAATGTAAAAACTGAACAAAATAAATGTCATGCATTTGAAAATGAGAGAGCACATAATTCTCAGGCTTCCACTAGCACTTTTCTGGCACCCAGGTGGGGGAACAGTGACTCTGGATGGGAAAAGCCGTGGGCCGGGAGAGGGCTGTCAGTCCCCAGCTGAGCACGGCCAGCTAGGCAGCCTGAGGGTGTTTAGCATAGCACACTCACCTGGAGCGGCCAGCAGCAGACCTCAGACCTCAGGTGTGCGCCACCTCCAGCCGGCCGGTGTCGGGCTCACCTGCCTTCCCAGCGGAAGGACGCCATGGAGCCTTTCCTGCTTGTGTTTGCCTTTCTCTTCCTTGGGGATCCAGTTCTGGCAGGTAGGATGCGATCTCCCTAAAGGGCGGAAGGGGCTTCATCTAGGAGAGGGACTTCCACTGAGCAGTTTCTGAATGTACTCCCACCAAGGACCCTTTTAATTGTCAAAGTAGAAAAGGCATCCGTGAGCTTCACTCTAGCAAGACCTGTGTTTGGATTTCTGCTCCCCCATTTGTGAGCAGGACAAAACTAAGCTCCTCTCAGCCTGTTTCTTTGCTTACAACATGCAAATAATAATGATATGAATTGTAGGTTCTTACAAGGATCAAATGGGATAAAGTGTAGAACGTGCCTATGCATAATGTGAAAAGTATCTGACTCATGAGAGCTATCATATTTTCATGAGGAATGCTTTGCCAATGTTGCTTTGTCTAATTCAAGAATATATCTAGGTATAATATTTGAAACCAAGCCGGACATGGTGGCACACACTTGTAATCCCAGTACTTGGGAGGCTGAGACAGGAGGAGCACAGGTTCGCGGCTAGCCTCAGCTACTTAGTGAGGCCCTCTGCAACCTAGTGAGACCCTGTTTCAAAATAAAGAATAAAAAAAATAGGGCTGGGGGTGTAGCTAGGCGGTAGACTGCCCCTGGATTCAATCCCCAGTTCCGCAAAATAAAATAAAATAATAATAATAATAATAATAATAATAATAATTGAAACCAGCAAATAGCAATAAGACAATTTGTTAAGCATCCTAAAAATACTGAAACTGCTTATAGTTAATTTACTATTTGTGAATCCCTTAGGTACATGAGGAAACAGATTTGGAACTGCTCATTTCAAGAGAATCACTTTGGCTGGGCATGGTGGCACATGCCTGGAATCCCAGCAACTTGGGAGGCTGAGGCAGGAGGATCGTGAGTTCAATGCCAGCCTGGGCAACTTAGTGAGACCCTGTCTCAAAATAAAAACTTAAAAGTGGCTGGAAATGTAGTTCAGTGGTTGAGCACCCCTGAGTTTCATCCCCAGTACTAGACTGCAAAAAAAAAAAAAAAAGTCTAGAGACTAAAGTGTAGAGGAAAGTCCCTGAGGGCTTTCAAGAGAATCACTTTGTTTTCTGTGATAGAAGAAATATCTGAGGTAGCAGCTAGGGAGATGTGAGGAACAGAATGAACTGGCCTTGTCCGCATCCTTTTCTGATTTTGAAATCTCAGCTTGAATATTCTCTTCACTGGGTATTACTGAATAAGCCCAAATCCTTGTGTTGTAGAGACCCGTCCAATTTTCTAGCCTCCCTGAAGTATTCTCTAGGCAGATGAACCAGATTTCTTAGATCATGTGACTCAAGAGGTTGAATTTAAGAATCAGTAGGAGCCAGGTGTGGTGGTGCATGCCTGTAATCTCAGTTCTTGGGAGACTGAAACAGAAGGATCCCAGGTTTGAGGCCAGCCTCAGCAATTTAGTGAGAAGATTCTGTTTCAAAATAAACAATAAAAAGGCCTGGGGTGTAGCTCAGAGGTAGAATGTTTCTGGATTCAATCCCCAGGAGCAAAAGAGAAAGAAGAAACAGTGAAAGAAGGAAGGGAGGGAAGGAGGGAGGAAGAGAGGGAGGGAGGGAGAAAGAAAGGGAGGGAGGGAGAGATGAGAAGGATCCAGGCTTATATAGAGTCATTGGAATTTCTTGTCACATTATATATACAACGATGCCTTATCTTCCCCAAAGTGTGACAGATTATCTGTCCTCTTGGGCTTCCATTTTGCCAACTAGATAGCCCTGATCCTTTTTTTAAACCTATAGAATAATTATCCTCCACAGCATGATGACTTGGATATATGTGTTGGCTCAAAATTTCTACGGATGGTCTAATAATGGCATTATTTTCCTCTTAGCACTTTCTTTCATATGAAAATAGAGAACATTCATATTTGATCATCCTAAGGAGTAGTATGTCTGCAAAACTGTAAACCTAGCTCGAGTGCATTGGCCTCCAATGAGACTTCTCAGAGCTTAAGGACTGATTTGACCATCCTTTGAACTCACAAGACCCTCCCATATTACAGACACCCCATGGCATGTGTAATGTTTCTCCTCTCAGAGATATTTTGAGTTCCTTCTCTTTCTGTCTAGACTAAAAATTCATTGAGGTTAAGATTTGTATCATGCTTGAATCTATACCTCAACAGTCCCCAATTCACAGGATTTATAAAAACTGATTTGAGAATGAATAACGAATGAATAATGCATGGGTGATTAAATAATGAGTGATGCCTGTGTGCACAGCTAACTTGATTGCTTGGATTATATTAACTGAACAATTCAGGCAAACTCTCAAGTTATTGGTTGTCTTAGTCTGCTCGGGCTGCCATAAAAAAATACCCTAGACTGCAGGTCTTAAACAAAAGGTATATTCTCACAGTTCTGAAAACTAGAAAATCCATGATCAAGATGCTGGATGATTCAGTTTCTGATGAGGGCGCTCTTCCTAGCTTGGAAACAGCCATCTTCTTCTGTGCCCTCCACCAATAGGGCCCCCAACCCTATCGGATTAGGCCACCAGTCTCATTGGGTCAGGCGGAACCTTAATGATCTCATTTAACTTCAATCACCTCCCCAAAGCCCTCTCTCCAACTACAGTCACGTTGGGAGTTAGGGTTTCAGTATTGAATATTGGAGCAACACAGGGCAACTCATGGAGCTAGTTCATTTTTTTCTTCAACTACAGAATCAATTATTATGACCAAGTCTCCTTGGAATCCTGTTGGACAAAAATTGGAGGACTCGTCATTCACTCGTCCTGTAGTGAATTATCTTTCCATCCATTTTCCTTCCAGGCTTGAATCCATTGTCATCAGAATTATACAAGAGATGCCGCGGCAACGGTGTCTGCAGGCTTGAATGCTATGTGAGTGAAATGCTAGTGGCCTACTGTCTGTTTCAGCTGGAGTGCTGTGTCACCGGAAACCCTGCGCCCTGACACGAGAAACCAATAAGTGCCGGTTAACCTGAAGACCCTCCATCCTCCCATCTTCCCCAGAGCCAAGGAATTTTAGTGAAACTATGACACGGTGATGTGCCCACGGCTGTTGGCTTTTAGTATTCTTTTTTTCTAAGCCATCAGAATCTCATTATCTTCGATTTGAAAGAGTGAGCTGAACTTTTTTTTTTTTTGATATGGGGATGGAACCCAGGGGCATTCTACCTCCGAGCTACACCCCCAGCCCTATTTTTATTCTTTATTTTGAAACAGGGTCTCACTAAGTTGCGGAGGGCCTCACTAAGTAGCTGAGGCTGGCCGCGAACCCGGATCCTCCAGTCTCAGCCTCCCAAGTACATATTTTCTCAAAGTGCTATCCAGGACTCTCCTCAGTGCCTCTTTCTCTCTGTCATCATAGAAAATATGTCTTCATTATTTACAGAGGCTTCAAGAGAAACCTCTCTGCAGCCAGGTCCTGCCCTACATATGTAGAGGGATAGATCTTCCCTGGACAGCTGATCGTTTTGTGCCTCTCTCACATAGACCACATAGGCAAGGCATAACTGCAGGCTGGCTCAGGTCCTGACTGAGTCTGACCCTGAAGTTCTTGAAACAGAAGGAGAGACACTGCCTTATAAAGGGCTGTCTTGGGGTACTTTCTCTTCCACTCCCCTAGTTTAGCTTAAGCCTGGGACTTTCCACTCCGGCTCCTTAGGCTTTGGCTATAAGTTATAAGACTGCCCAGTTATAGTTCAGTGTTGGTGCCTTCGCAGCAAAGTGTCCCACCACCTCTGCTGCCCATCACCTAGCTCCTTGGTTGGGGTCATTCTGTAGGCCTAGGAACTAACAACATGCAGGTTTTGCTTTGCTATATGTGTAAGTAATAAATACTAAATCCATTTGTGCTTGTTTTCTTTATTAGACAATCATATGGAGGTATTACAGGAAAACCTAGCAACTTCTGTCATGGGGCTGGTGGCTTTTCTGGGTTCTGTAGCGCTGCTGTATTCCTGCCTGCCCTTCAGTGCCATCGATGCACACACACATGCATGAATGTGTTAGTTCTCCCTGTGCTGCTCAAGATGAAGAGTAGGGTGGCAGAAGGGATAGAGTTCCATTGTGGAACAATTTATACACACACACACACACACACACACACACACACACACACACACTTTTACTGGTGCATTGTAATTTACATCACAGTGAGATTCCGAGTGATACAAGCATCTGTGCACACAGCACCTGGTGTGCTTCCCTCCACATACCCGCCCTCCCTTCCTTTTCTTCCCTCCCATACATGTTAGTGAGATTGGTAGTGAAACCTTGTATGGATACAATCTCATCTGAACCGTTCCCTTCCTCAATCCTCATTTTCCCCTCCCCACCTCCCTCTCCCAATCCACCTCCACTATTTTACTGCTTTATCTCCTCATTTGACTAAAATCCCTTTATGTCATTGGCAGGAAAACAGATGGAACTAGGGAATATTATGCTAAGGGAGATCAGCCAGGCTCAGAATGTCAAGGGTCAGAGGGAGCAGTTTTCTTTTTTTTTTTAAATGTTTTTATTGGTGCATTGTAGTCTCACATCACAATGAGTATCAGTTTGGTGTTAACATACATGCACACAG
>PVJS01008002.1:0-47923 GCA_004027185.1 Glis glis
ATGATGATGATGATGATGATGATGATGATGATGATGATGATGATGATGATGATGATGATGATGATGATGATGATGATGATGATGATGATGATGATGATGATGATGATGATGATGATGACGATGATGATGATGATGATGACGATGATGATAATGATGACGATGACGATGATGACGATGACGATGACGATGATGACGATGATGATGATGATGACGACGACGGCGATGGAGGAGATAAATAATTCAGTTACAGAAATGAATGTGGAATATCCAGATGGGCAAAGTCAGTAGACATGGAGAAAGGTGGACAGTGGAGGTAAACCTTTGGAAGTCATCTGTGAGCAGGTGAACCGAGAGGCTGTGAGAGGGAACAAGCTCACGCAGAGAACGCACAGAGCAGGCAGGCTTAGACAGCACTCGGGAACCTCAAACTTTAAAGCCTAGAGGACCCTCTCCTAAAACAACAAAGTACAATCGAGGCGGGAGGAAAATTAGGAATGAATGGGACCAAGGAAACAAAGAGTGACGAGTTCCAAAAAGCAGAGGGTAGACTCGATGGTATCACGTGACACATACTTGACAATAATAATGAAGTTAAATATTTTCAAGCACTTACTACATGCCAGGGACTGTTCTAAGTGCTTTGTGAATATTAGGTCATTTAATTCTCACAACAATCTCAAGAGGTAGACACTATTACTGTCCCTTCTCTACAGATAAGGAAACTACCCTGCCCTGGGTACTATGGTTTTCAGTGGTGGCAGCAGGCAGCCTTGCTCCAGAACTGGCCCTCCCAGCATCTACGCTGTATTGACTTCTTCAGGAATGTCTAATACTTTCTTAGACAAGTTCAACAATGCCAGACACCATTCTAAACACTAACTCACAGCAACCTCATTAGGTAGGTACCTTTGTTATTCCTGTCATGCAGATGGAAAAATACTGAGTCACACACCCAGGGTCACACAGCTCATAGAACCATGAAGGTATAGGAACCCTATTCACATGAAATTGAAGAACTGTCAGTTAGCACTTTGAGGATGAAGGAGTTCCCATCAAAACCTGTTCCACCCAGGAATCCTAATCAAAATGAAAGATAGGAATGAAAACTCAGAGTTCAATGGAAACTAGAGAATTATAAAACATTGGTATTGGAAGAGGCCTGGGTTGTTCACTAATGCAGTTCACCAAATGCCCACTGCATGGTAGGGTTGCAAATTCTGCCCCTCGCGCTTGTGTGGGACGATGGGATTTGCTCTATCCCATGAGCTGTGAGAGGACAAGATGTCAGTCACCCCTAGGCCAGTTGGCTGCCGGCAGGAGACCCTACAGAGCATTCCTTCCCTCTCCCATAGCAATCCGTAAAGGGGTGGCTGCTCCATCAGCCTGAGCCCTGGATTAAGGGGACAGGGCATGAGCCCTCGCTGGCCCACAGTAGACATGTGACGGGACTGAAAAGGAAGCCTGGGGACAGAAGCCACTGGGATGGCTATGCTGACTGATACAAAGCCTCACACAGTACCTGGATGGGGGTACCAAGGACCCAAAAGAAAAGAGAACTGTCCACCCTCACAGAACTGGCTCCTCGGCCCTCTCTCAACCCAGCCCTGGCTCTCAACCCAGAGAGGGGCGAGCCCCAGTCTCTGGCATCCCATCCAGTTCTCTTCCCTTCAGAGCTCAGAGCATTTCACACATCTTACAGCTCACTGCCTCTTCTGACCTGCAGCTTATCCTGCTTCTGTACATTAATGCAAAGGCTGAATTCAAGTAATCATTGCCTAATTTTTGCAAGCAGTCTACCCAGGACAATACACCCAGAACTGAATTTTCTCAAGAGGCAGAAGGCACAGGGGTCTGGAAGGGTGTAGGAGGAGAAGCTTGCTCTATTATTAATAGAATCAGGGCTAATTTAATTAAGTTTGGATAGAAAGTTCTCGGTTTCACAGACAGTTGCCACGCATCTCTCCGGCAGCCTGGATCTCCTCACAGTAACTGACTCCGCTCCATCCTCCGCTTTGATATATGAGGCTATAAAACAGGGAGTGAGCAAGTCACCTTCGAAGAGGCTTCCTGTCATTACAATAACTAGACGTAATTGATGGGCCTGCAGAATTGTGGGTTCTCTGTCTCTGACTCGGCAAGAGAATGAAATCACAATCCAGATGCTGGCTGTCAGTCAGAAGGTCAAAGTGACTCTGAAAGTGCTCAATCTTCTAGAATCCAGAAGAAGGAAACATCAGTGTCCACACTCAGTGGTGAGGATATCAGGAAAACCTTAGGTAGAGGTCTTAGTTCGCTTTTTCTTTTTTGGTGCTGTGACCAAAATACTTGATAAACACAATGTAGAGGAAGAAAGGTTTATTTGAGGCTCATGGTTTCAGGGGTCAGTTCATGATCAGCCAGCTCCAAGGCAGGAGAGGAGGGGGCCAGGGACAGATAGACTCCCCAAGGCCACGCCCCCAGCGATCTACCTACTCCAGCTACATCCCAGATGGGAACCTGGATGCATGGCGCAGCACATGACATTCTCTAGAGGACATTTTATATTCAATTTGTATATTTGAGATTTAATTCATCTTTGGGGTGTCCTAGGACATCCTCCCCTACCCTGGCTACCATCCAATTTTCTCCCATCCTTCCAAGACAAGTTTAATTTCTGACTCTTCTATGAAATCCTCCTTGACTACCTGGCCCATGCTGTGTATTGTATACACTGACTTTACAGTTCTCTTGGTACTCATTCTTTCTTGGCACATAATCTTCATGTTTGCACATCTAGACTGTCAATAAGGTTTTTGCAGAAATGCATTCCATTTTATATGCCAACTCTCAATTAGTTGTAGCTGTCTAGCGTGCTACAGTGAGAGAATTCTGTGGCTGGGTTCAATGGTTAAGAGTGCAGTGATTGATTAGTAAGGTGTGTCATGGACATGGCAGGTGAAAAAGGAGAATATTTGCCCACTCTGCTATTAGAGTAAATTATCTAAAGATAGGGTTCACAGATCAGTTGGAGGTTCCTCAAAAGACTAGGAATGGAACCACCATATGACCCAGTCATACCACTCCCTGATATCTTTCCCAAAGAAAGTCAGAATACTATAGTGATCCATGCATACCCATGTTCATAGCAGCACAATTCACAGTAGCCAAATGATGGAACCAACCTAGGTATCTGTCAACAGATGCATGGATAATAAAAATGTGGTCTATACACACGATCAGCCATAAAGAATGACAAAAGTATGTCATTTGCAGGAAAACTGATGGAACTAGAGAGTATTAAGCTAAGGGAGATCAGCAGTCTCGGAAAGTCAAAGGTCATATGTTTTTATATGTGGAAGCTAGAGAGAAAGCAGGAAACAAAAGGGATTTCAGTCAAATGAGGAGAGAAGTCAGTAGAGTACTGGAATGGGATGTGGGGAGCAAGTTGATGGGGGGAAAAAGAAAATTGAGAAAGGGAACAGTTCAAATAAGGTTGTATCCATACATGAAGGTATTACTACCAATCTCACTAACAAGTATGGCGAGGGAGGAAAGGGGGACAGTGGGATTTGGATGGAAACACACCAAGTGATATGTGCGTGTGTATTTATATCGCTTTGAATATCACTATGATGTTTAATTGCACTGTATCAATAAAAGAACAAAAATAGAATCTATAGTTACTTATGTTCCCATGAACATTCCCAAGCACATAGTGTATACTCAAAAATTAGTTGATGAGTAAATATCTCACCTTGTGAAAACAACCTAATGCAAATAATTATATATGTTCTAATGATGATTTTTTTTTCAAAGAGCCCTTCACATACCCTTGTATAGAGCTAACTCCAATCAGAAATTTTCCAAAACTAGATTTTATAGAAAGGATGGATTTTGATACATCAGTTCTCTAATGTATCTGAATCTTATGAATACCTTAATAACTCTTTATCTCTATGCACTTATTAATGATTTTCAAAGTTTTTATATCTAGTACCTCATTTGATTACTACATGACCTTCATGAGGTAAAACATTAGTCCCAGTATGCACATTTGAAACCACTTATTCAGAGTAGTATAATGATTAGCCAGGACCAGAAAGGGTAATCCCCAAACACTTACCAATCCCCATAAAATAAAATAAGCACTTAAGGTCTAGTACTAGTGTTTCCCAAAGCTTTTTTTCTACAGACCATCAGGATATTAACAGGGCTACTGTATGTATTTTTGTGATCAAATAAGTGTCAAAAATAAAATTATAACAAATTTAGCTTAAAGATCTGAGTTGGCTTTGTTGAGATTCTAGAACTGGGCAACACTTCGTCCCATAAAGTAGAATGAGTGTTCCAATGAGCTGAGCAGAAGAGATTGGTTTTATAGACAGAGAAGAGCCAAAGAAAGCAGAAATAAAGAAAAAAAGAGTAGACTAGTCATTTCAAAGCTACTTTCCTTGTGGAGACAGGGAAATAGGACAATAGGAAAATAACTGCTTGGTTAACATCGGGTTACTTCACTTTACATTTTTGTAAGGATTAAAATAGAGGGGACTTGAGCATGGTTATCATGTTTGGGAATTCGGCTGTTATGTCTCATCTTCCTGATTTCTCAGGAGGTCAGAAGGTCAGAGAAATAGCTCAGTTTGGGTTTGGTGATGTGGAATTTTAGCAAGAATGACTCCATTTGGGTTTAGTCTGTTGGGGCCAGCACAGGAGCTTAGACTAAACCAATGGCTAGTATAAATTTTATTGAATACAAGCTTGGGAAACATCAATAGGTTTCCCTTTGGTAGGACTTCCCAGAGCTTTTACAACATAAATGCACTTGGTCAACTTCCCAGAGGCCCCAGAACATGAAATAACACCCACCTATTTGTCCCTAAAACCCCTTTGACAAGAAGCATCTGTGTTTTACAAAACGTTTTGGGAATTGCTTGTCTGGGCTCCTCAAATGCCTGATGTTAGGTTTATCCAGTTACTAGCAGAGTTGTTAAAATCCTGACATCTGGAATCTAACTGGGTTCAAGTTCTAGCCCCAGTACTTACTGGCCCAGTGGAGGTCACAGAATGCCCAGCCTTGCTTCCTCATCTGTAACATGCAGATGCTAATGGGGCCCTTCTTAGGATTGTCACGGGACTGAATGAGACAAGGCAGGTCAAGAGCCTCGCTGGTACTAAGCACTCAGTAAAAGCTAGCTGGTTTTTCTGCCAATGAGGAAGAAGGTCAGAATAAAACCTAAAAATAAAACAGAATGCTACAGGTGTGAATCACTGGGAGGAAGCAGGTTCTGAGATGGAGTTTAGCGGGTTTTTGGAGAAGTGCTCCTGGGGTCAACACCTGTGGAAGGGAGAAGACAGAAGAGAAAATGGAAGTGGAAAGCAGCCCGATGCTGGTCTGTCCTCTCAAAATATCTAGAGCTAGACTGACCCCTCAGAACCGAACCTGGTTGGGGAGAAATCCAGGGCTTTACAACTTCACATGGAGCAGGAAAGGCTGACCTTGGGTAAGGTGGTTCTCTGTGACTCAGGCAGTCCCCCAAGGGCCACCAGCACTCCCAGCACCTGGGACAACATGACCTTCATTCAAGGGGAGTCTGAGCAGGGAGGTATGCATGTCCTGTACACAAAATCCACCATGAAAAAAAGGCAAAGAATAAATAAAAAATAAAACAAAGAAAAAGCTTCCTCTGACCCTCCGGTAAGGAGGTGGGGCGATCTGCAATGTGCAGACATCAAACCTAGTAATTTACCTGCTCTTCATTTATTAATCCCTACCATATGCCAGGCCCTAGGATTTGGGGCTTATGAATCAGGTGCAGATTCTATAGCAACCACAGTAATAAGATTTCCTCCTTACTACTTTTTTTTAGGGCATTAAAATAAAGATAGGGAAACAGAGAAGGAAGACTTATCAAATCACTTGAAGCCAGGATATATCCAGGTGATCAGTCACTTGTCAGCCCAGTATGAAAAGGTGTTAATTTGAATGAAAAGAGGGACACAGCGATTTTTTTTCTTCCCATAGCAATATATCAAGTTGTTCCCCCAGTGACTTAGCACGCTTGGCAAACTGTGTACGCTGCACAAAATTGAATTCCCGGGTTTGGGGAAGCCTGGGCAGGCTCGAGGTCCATGAGGATTTATTGCCTTAAGTACTTAAAATGCCTCCCACTAAATTTGTTGTGACCTTCTCCCCCTGCCTATGGCCCCAAGTTAACCCAGCCTGGTACTGGGCGAAGGTTAATAACACACCAAATAAAACCGAGACAGCCCCGAGGAGGCAGGTCCCTGCTTTGTGGAGATGACAGAGCCAAGTCCTTCCTGTCCCCAGGCTTGGCTCCAGTCCTCGGTGCCACTCCGCCCCCCAGACCCTCTGACTCATCTTCTCTGTCCTATCACTTATGATTGCGTGTACACTGGCCCTTCAAGCGTTGTTCTCCTTCAGCATAGGGCAGCTCTTGCTCTCCCCCCATCATCTCACCGCAAACCTCACTGTTGAGGTTCAGGACGCGCCCCCCACAGGACTGTAGGAGACAGAGTATACCAAAAACATGCCTCGTTGACAAGGATTATTTTTAGCCAGTTATTTGGGAGGAAAGCAGACACTGAAGAAGCTCTGAAAATAAGAGTAGAAGTTGCCCTTTTGTGAGGGAAATTGACATGTCTAAGGGAAATCTCCTTTGGAAGGCTCTCTCTCTCTCCCTCTCTTCTTCCCTCCCTCCCTTTGCATCAGGAAAGGAGAGATGACTAAATCATTAGCTACTCTCTCAATGTAGAAGGCACCGACTTAAACCTGCATAATAAACCTTACCCCTCTCTAAGGCACTTTCCCGAGCTATCCCCCCGTGACCTGGCCTTTCCCTATACCTTTCTGTTTTTGTTTGAGGGATGATGGTATTTAAGCCTGGAGTCTAAGACAACTATTGGAGATCTACTCTTGAGACAGAAGTCTGAGATTTCCCTCAATACAATAATGCTTGCTGATCTGCAGTTTTGCTTTCTGTAGTCTCAGTCACCTGCAACCAACCACAGTACACAAATATTAAGTGGAAAATCCCAGAAGTAATTCATAAGTTTTAAATTGTGAACTCGTCTGAGCAGTGCCATGACATCTTGTGCCACCATGCTCGGTCCCACACAGGACATGAATCATCCCTTTGTCCAGTGGATCCACCCTGTGTACATCACCCACCCGTTAGTCACTTAGCAGCTAGCTCAGTTACCAGGTGACTATTGAAATATCACCGTGTTTTGTGTTCAAGTAACCCTTATTTTACTTAATAATGGCCCCAAAGCACAAGAGTTGGGATGCTGGCAACTCGAATATGCCGAAGAGAAGCCATGAAGCAATGCTTCCTTTAAGCAAAAGGGTAAAAGTTCTGAACTTAATACAGAAAGGAAAAAAATCTCATGCTGAGATTATTAGGATCTATGATAAAAATGAGTCTTCTGGCCATGAACTTGTGAAGGAAAAAAAAAGGATGTGCTAGTTTTGCTGTCCTACCTCAAACTGCAAAAATTACAGCCACCATTCATGGTAAGTACTTAGTTAAGATAGAAAGGCCTTACACGTGTAGGTGGAAGAGAGGAACTGAAAATGTGTTTCATCTGATGGCAATGTCTTGGCCTTGCTCACATGCCAAGACCTCAGAAGGGGATCCCAGAGACAAGTGACATCAAGCCATTTGCATAACCGTTAGTATTACAGCATATTGTTAGGATTGTTCCATTTCATTGTTGGTGTTAATCACTTATTATGCCTACTTTATAAATTAAACCACTTTATCACAGATATTGGTGGATAGGCACTGTAGAAATAAATGATTCCCCACCACCACCATTCCAGAAATGAAGGTACTGCAGCCCAGAAAGCTAAAGGGACTTGCCCAAAGTCATAGAACAAATATGGTACTGTATACAGAGTTGATACTATCCACAAACATTCACTAGCAACATATCCCCCAAGAGTAATGGGGGAGAGGGGAGAGACTACTGTATCTCCCATGGACAGGGGAGGTGTACTTGTTTTTAGACTACTGTTTCTCTCTTGTTAATCTGTCTTTTGTTAATCTGCTTTTTGGGGAGCCTCAGCTGAGAATGAAGGAGGGTGTAGAGGATTTTCTTTGCTTCCTCTACATGTCTTGTCAAGAAGCCAGCAAGTTCCTCAGCAACTGACATTTCACATTCGCATAGCACACTGCCGTTCACAATCTGTTTTGGGGATTCACAACCAGCCAAGAGGCAGGCACTGTAGAAATAAATGATTCCCCCCACCACCACTCCAGAAATAAAGGCACTGCGGCCCAGAAAGCTAAAGGGACTTGCCCAAAGTCATAGAACAAAGAGGCCAAACTTAAGCCAAGCACCCTGTGCCACAGACAAGACCCACTCACTGTCTCTCAGCCCCAAGAACCAGGCCATGCTTTAGCAGTGTACCTTAGAACAACTGATGATGGCCATAAACTGGGGGGAATTGCCTAGAGACTCAGAGAGAGGAGGCCCAGCCTCCCAGAGGAGACACGTTAATGTGCAGATATATTATCCAACCTGAGCACACCAGAAGAAGTCAAAGTCGGTTGTGTTTTCATTTTTTGTTTTTTCTTGGTATTTCCATTAAGCCAAAGCAATGAATTAACTCTGGAATAAAACAACATAGGTTTTTGGTTTTCATTTTGTTTTGTTTTTAGCTTCATAGTCCCAAGTGAATTTAGGAAATTACCGTCTTCCAAGTCTAAGATTTTTTCTTCTCAGTTAAAAGTTCTTGTTTAAAATTTTCCCAAGCAAACTTCTAAGAACGAGCCCTTGGCAAGTATCCATTCTGCACCTACTTTTTTCACTCAACACATGTTCGTTGAGTACCTGCCATGGGCCAGGCCCTGTGCTGAACACTGAAGACACAGCCAAGGAGAGGCAGGCAGATTCCTACCCTCTGGGAGTCTTACAGTCTGGCAGGATAATGGTCATTAACCAGGAAGTACAATGTAGAATTTAGAAACATCGCTCTTTGTAACTCTGTTGGTGGGAGTTCACAATCATGCAGCCTTTTCAAGGGCAATTTGGCAGTAGCTATCAAAATTGTAAACGTATATAACTTCACACCCAGCAGATGCAAAGACGTAAAAACTAAAACAGTAGATAACAAAACAAGGGCATAAAGTTATAGATCTGAAAATAGTCATTGCCACATAGCCAAAAAAACAAAAAAGGAGAGAGGCAGGGAGGAAAGGAGTGTTAAAAGAAAAACATAGGCACATAAAAATTTTGAACATTCAGCCGTTCATGAACAGGGAGACCAGGCCGCAGGCAGTGGAGTACTCCCCCGAGGGCGGGGGGACTTTCATAAGTTGAAGGAAGCAAGGCAAAGGAATTCTATTTGGTTGGTTGGACTGGAAAGCCCCTCGTTAGAAGTTAGTTTTTGGTTTTGGATTGGTTAGGCTTAATTTGGGGGTTCTGTTTGCTTCCATAGCAACACAAGGCACTGAAGCCCTCTCAACCTAATGGTTTCTCAATTAAATTATTTGTGAATAATAAGAAGGAAGGGAGGTGGGAGGGAGGGAGGGAGACACAAGTAGTTCTCCAGAGCAGTATGGTTTAAAAATGTATGGAACAGCCAGGTGCACACCTATGATCCCAGTACTTAGGAGGCTGAAACAGGAGGATCGCAGGTTCAA
This sequence comes from Glis glis, assembly GCA_004027185.1. NCBI lineage: Eukaryota > Metazoa > Chordata > Mammalia > Rodentia > Gliridae > Glis > Glis glis. Next base: position 9,648 of record PVJS01008002.1, read on the forward strand.
GGCCAGCCTCAGCATCTTAGTGAGGTCCTCAGCAACTTAGAGAGACCCTGCTTCAAAATAAAAAATAAAGTAGGGCAGGGGGTGTAGCTCAGAGGTAGGTAGAATGCCTCTGGGTTCCATCCCCAGTACCACACACATACACACACACACACACACACACACACACACACACACAGTATGGTACATTCATACTATGAAATGCTATACAGTCGATTAATAGATGAAACAGACCTACAACAGCGATGTGGAGAGGCTACCTTTGCTAAAAGCACTGTCTCTTCACTTAGACCTACAGATGCCCAATGAGTAACGCAAGCAGGATAAAGCTCGGCCCTTCCGCCTCCGCCTTCATTTTGCACCTGTCTCCTTTATTATCTTGAACTTTGTGACCTGCTCAGCTCTGCATGTAGGCATGCTAATCATTTAAGCAGTATTCATCTAAAAACTGGCAATACAAGCTTTTTGAGCCCTCGATTTCCCTGACCTACCTCATCCCCCTTCAAGACTGAGGCAAGATTTGCAGGGACATTCGGTGTCAGCATTCACAGCATCCACTCACAGCAGCCTGTTCCAGATCCCCGGGGCGGCACCTAGAAGGTTCCAGTCACTTCCCTACACCTGCCAGGGATAGCAGAGTCTTGCAGATGCATCACCCCATCATGAGGCCGCCCCCCTCAGCAGGGCCAGTCGTCTCATGGAAACCCAGTTGCCCCCCATCCACGGTCACAGGTCTGATAGACAAACACCCCGAGCAGCAGCGGGGATTGCCCCTCAATGGATGACGACTTCTCCCGAGCCAGCTCGCAGAACCAGCGTTGGATACTGATCACTGCATAGACCGCCAAGCCCGCGCCAAGCCCGCGTACAGATGACGCGTACCCCGCCCTGCCCCAGCTCTTCCTCTGTGTAAACCTGAGCTCAGCTCAGTGCCCCGAAGTCAGTGAGAGGCTCCACTCACCTTGCCTTCTCTGCGCGGCCATATGGATCAAAGTCCCTCTCCTGCTCTTCCCCATTAGCTTTTCTGCGTGGTTCCTGGTGCAGGGGGCTGGACATGGTCTGTTGGTCCTCTAGCCTAGGACTCCAATAACAGCTTCATGTGTACTAATAGAGGAAATGTTTATAAAATAGGCTAAGCGAGAACAAGCAAGCTGGAAAGCAATGTATATGTTACGCATATCCAAATATTAGTAAACATGGATGTACCTATATAGGCACAAATATACATATAATGTATCTCTATCTGAAGGCAAAAAAAGGAAAAATAATCAGAAGGGATACAGACCAAACTGTTAGCAGTGACCTGAGAAGTAAAATGTGTGGTTTTAATTGATAAACTTTTGAACTATTTGCAATTAACACTACTCATGTCATTTTGAAAACCCAATTTAACAACAACAAAAAAAAGGAATATTAAATGCTGGCAGAGGAAAAAGAGAGGGCAATTTCTGAGCACAAAGCAGAAGTTAGTCACCCTTTCCTTCCTGTCTTTTTAATCTGCTCATCCTTGAGTCTCCAACCATTTTCCAACAAGCCCCCAGGCATATTGCAATTTATAACCCCACCTAGTGGCAAGCGTGGGTGAATTTAAGAACCAAGCTGTTAGTAGGAAAATACACACTTTTTTTTTTCACAAAATGTGATGGATTTCATAGCTAAATGTTACAAAATACCAGGGCTAATGACAAAAAGGAGGTCCTAGGGTCCTAGTGAAAAAAGGGGATCCTCGCTTACCTCACAGGGGTGTTGAAGAGAAAGATGTGCAGAGGGTACACTTTCCAGTTATCACACTCAGTTGTATAAGAAACACAATTTCCTTAGTTTTTTTAAAATTCAACCAAACTTCTATTTTGAGCTCTTACCAAGATGACAGAAAGTTGTTTGCAGGCAACACAGTACCATCTGCTCCACCTTGACCCCCGTCTCTATACACACATTTACACGTATGGCCCAAAATCATGTTAGCGTTCAGCAGAGGCAGGTCTCAGAACCAATATGGTAGGAGTGGGGAGTCGGGTCTCTGGGTAGGGGGAGTCGGGTCTCTGGGTAGGATGCCCCTGTGCCCTGTGGAAGATAAATAAATCTGACGCTTGTAAAAGACGGTGAGGCAGGCTTCATTCAGGATTACTACCACAGGATTTTGCAGCAGGGGAGACAGATTAGGCTCAAATTCAAATACAAGAACAAGCGGGGATTTATAGCTGAGGAGCAAGGTGGAGGTCCGTGGATGGGAAATGGCTCAGAGGAAAGAAACGTGGAGGCTAGGAGGAACAGACAGCACGGGGTTCCTGCTGGAGGAAGATCTGGGAGAGGAGGTATTGCAGGTGGAGGATGAGGAATATGATTAGATTTCAAGAGTGGTCAGATATCAAGGGCAGGAGAGTTTTGCTAACTTGACTCAGCAGGACTTTTGCTAAAATTACACAAAGCAGACTGCGAATGGGGCTCAAGGCCTGGGCGTGGAAGGCTTCGAGGAGCCTGACTAGAGTTGGCTCAGGAGCCTTTGCACTTGACTCTTTCACACCCAACACTTGCTTCTGAGTCAGGAAGTCCCTACAAGACCACCTCTGCCTCCCTCCCAGACTGGACGCACCCCGTTTTTCTCTTGCTATTCCCTTCCTGGGGCTGAGTCCAGGGGACAGAACACAGATCCACAGTTACTGGCCCCAAGATCTACTGCTCTCACCACCTCCACCCTCACCTCGTCTACACCAGGGGGAGCCTTTTTCTACCCTGAGAAGGCTCTGGGGAGTTATGAATCCCTCTATCCTCCAACCCTCTCAATTTCACTTATTGGTCCCCCACACACAGCATCTGATAGCTGATCCTGTAGATCTGAGGGCCACCGTGGATTTGCTGTCTAACAATGTCCCAGGTAGGAGGTGGCTCTGGGAAGGACTGGATGAGGGAAAGGGAGTGATCTCTAATGAGGAGGACCAGCAGCAGGAACTCTCAACCAAGACAAGGGATTTGCATATGTAATTCATTCCCCTTGGGGTACGCTTACATGAAAGGACTCAGTGATCTTTGTCATACCTTGCTCAACAGCTTACATTTATTAACACTCATTATTCCCATTAAAATGTTAGATGGCTGATACCCAGGAAATTTCCATGGGCATCTAGTCAGGCTTCTGTAATCCATGGATTCCAGGGAATCCATTAGTCCTACACACACACGTCCCCACCCACGCTCTGAGGAAGAAGATGCCTTCAACTCACCCTCAACGCTTCTGTTTCCATGCCACAGGACGAGGCAGCCACTGGACTACACATGTGCCGGTTCTCTAGTCCCTTCTCTAGAAACTTCCACCTGGTGCATGAGAGGGAAGGGGTACCACTATGTGACCCTGCTCCCTAACATTTCTGATTAAACAGGAATGAATACTTTGACCCAACCTCAGACAATCATATTCATTCCCAGGAATCTGATCCAGCCAGTATCAACAATGAGCTGGACCAAGAGTTATGAGGTGGGCTGAGTTCCCCAGATAGACTGAGGGACAGAGGAAACTAGTCTGTAGAGAGAAAAAGAATAGAGCCACTGTGCACAGGTTGGGAGAGATGCTAAGCGCGCTCCCTGGCTTGTATCTTTTCCTGAGGCCTTTCCGGGCCCCATCCCCATCCTTGGGTCCCATGTGACATTTTGTGCCATTACTACTTTACCTGTCCCACTTTAGCTGGTGGTTTCCTCACTATTCACTCATCAGTGCCCACTCTGAACCAGGGGCTGCTCCTGGTGCTGGAGAAATGATGGTGAGCAGGACAGTCCGCTCCCCGATGCCACAGACCTCACCTGCAGCCAGCTCTGCTCCCTGCTCACAAAACACCTAGGACAGTCACGTTCACCTGACACAGGAAGGCAGAAAAGAAAGGTGCAATTTATTGAATACCTACTGTGTGCCCACCCCCCTGCAGAGGGCTTTATACACACTTCCTCTCATGACCCTAAGAAGCAGGTACTGTTAGTGTTCCCATTCATTCAAGGATGCACAGGGAGTCTAACTTCTCAGCCCCACAAAGAGACAAGAGACTAGAAGGAAAGAAGCACACACACAGGCGCACACACACACACACACACACACACACACACACACACACACACTTTTGCACAGAATTCAGGCCCAGCTCTCCTCTGTTCTCAAGCACTGGCCTTTCCATTCTACCCTAAAAGAAAAAAAAAAACAACTTTTCCTCCTTCAGAAATAACCTTGAGAAGCAGTTGGGCTCCATAATACTTTAATTGGACAAGAAGCCTTCCAAATTTGGCCTCCTGAACACAGCAGGGAAGCATTTCTATCTGCCTTTTAGAAAGTGTGCCCGCCCTGGATTGCATATGAATGCTCTTAGGGTAATGCCAGAGAATCGCTTGCAATGCGTTACACCAGCGGTGGGTCAGCACTTACCCACAGGACGCCTCCCTGGGGGACCCCATTCAGGTGCCTTTTCTGTTCTGTTCCAGCCTGCTCCCTGCCAGGCCCTGGAGAGCCTGGAGCCCCTGCCAGCGGCCCTCAGCTCCTCGGGATGGGCAAGCAGAGCCCTGGAAGGCCGGCCAGGGCCTCAAGCCCGGGGAAGAGCCAGGATCCTAAGAGACAGAGAGCATCCCAGCAACGGAGAACTGGGAAGCAAGGTGCCCAGACCACTCAAACTCTACGCACTCAGTTCACCAATCTGTGAAGTTAGAGTTCTCAAATCTGCTCTGCCTAGAAACATACATGACTTACTGAGCACGCTTTATGTGACAGGCAGTGTGCTAACCACATGGACACATCATTTTTTAAGAACATTATCAGACGGAGATAACTGTCCCCATTTTACAACTGACAAAACTGAGGCTCTAAAAGGTAAAGCTGGTCCCCATAGCTAGCAAGTGGCAGAACTGTCACTTTCCAAATCCCATTCTCTCAGCTACTAGGTGGCTTCTTTTGCCTTCTACTTGGGAGGGTAGAAGCAGCCAGAGGCAAGAGAAGGGCAGAGCCAACACAATGCTTTCATAACTTGCCAGCATTAAGCCCAGTTTAACTGGTGTCTTAGTCAGCATCCTCGTGCTATAATCTCAAAGACCGACCATGCAACTTAAAGGAAGGAAGATTTATTTGCACATGATTTCCTTAGAAGTTCTGGGTTCACTCCATGTGAGGCCGGGGACCGCAGATCTTGGGGCATGGCGGCAGGAAGCAGAGAGAGGGAGAGCACAAGGCTTCGCTCTCCCATCATGGAGGCTGGAAGCCAAAGTGTCAGCAAGGGGAGTAGGAACCATATAAAACCCCCAAGGCCACTCTCCCAGGGACCCGCCTTCTCCAGCCACACCCTACCGGCCTGGCCTACCATCCAGATAAAACCATTACATGTCAACCCTGATCTTAATACATGAGCTCCTGGGGGGGGGGGCTCTATCTAACCATGACAGGTGGAACTCTGCTTCCTTGCCTTCCCCCATGAATTATCTTCTAACCCAGCTGCAGACTCTTTAGAACTATTTTCAGGATCCTCAGACAAGACGCTGAACCCCAGAAGGCCTCAGCAGCCAGCCAGCCCGGCAAGTACACGAGGCCCTGAGACAAACATGCTGACTAACCCATAGCCCATCATCACGTCCAGAGACTTAAAAACACAAGTGTGAGATGCGCTAAGGGAAACAGGGAGTGGGGATTGGTATCACAGTGTAGGCTCTGAACATTTCTGGGACTGCAATGGGAAATGTTTGTCTCCAAGGCCCAAAGAGGGAGCTTTATGATAAGTTTGGGAAAACCTCTTTGAAATCTTCTCTGCTGCCCCCTCCTCTCCGCTAATCAGAATCATTCACGCTCCTCACTCAGTGCGCCTAGCTTTGCCCTCACACAAGTTTCACAGTGGACTTCTTCTTTCCTCTTGTCCTTCTTGAATTCTCAAGGTTATCAATAGAAGAAAGCAAAAAAAAAAAAAGAAAAGGCAAACAGTCCAGTATCCAGTTCTCTATGAGAAAAGAAATCTTTGTAGATATGCATCTCAGAAACAGAAAAAGATGTTTTTTATCCCACATCAGATTAAGCATGTTTCCAAGTACAGAAGAGAACAGCCAGTTTCTTAGAACCCATTGTAACCCAGCTGTCAGCTGGGACGCTCTGTCCTTGTCACCCAGAGAAGACAGAATGTAAGCTCCATTAGGGCAACATTTTGATCTTTTTTTTTTCCCACTACTGCATCTGAAGTGGCTAGAATAGTGCAAGTACATTGCCGGCATAGAGCGCACGCACACACACACACACACACACACACACACATGCACACACGTGCATGTCACACACAGCCTGCATGTCCTCTGTGGCAGACAGACTTACAAGATGTCTTAGAAGATGAGCAGGAAGAGGGAAGGGGGAGGGAATGGAGTGGGAATTGGGGGACGGCTAAATGAGCGATGTGTGCATGTATGCTTCTACCACCCTGAAACTCATCAAGATGTATGATTACAATGCACCAATAAATGAATAAAATAAAAAAATAAAATTTAAAAATTTAAAAAAGAAGATTCCTACTTCCTACTATTCCTGTCCTTGTATAATTACACCTTCCCTCGAGTGTGGGTTTTGTCTAGCAACTTGGTTTTGACCAAAAGAATATGAAAAAAATGGAGGGACATCATGGCATCATGGTTTGTACGTAGAATGCCCCCCAAAATATGTGGAAGGCTTGGTCCCCCATGCAGACATGTTCAGAGTTGGGCTTTGGGCTAAACTACAGAAGTGAGAGATAATCCTGTTTCACTTTAAGTTTTGGAGTATGTTGTTGCATAGCAACAGATAACTGGTGTGCCATTACAGTCTAGAAATCTAAAATCTTCCCCAAGATCTCTGCAACTCACAGCCTGTTTCGGTTCTTATGTTTCCCTCTGGATTCAAACTCCAAGTTTGGTTTGATTTATGGACCATCCCACTGTTCCATTTCATCTATACTCTCTCAATCCAGCCATGAACTGATCTCTGAAAGCTAACGGGGCAGCTGCAGTCCCACAGAGCAAACAACTTTGAAGAGAATCTTAAGCCGGGCGTGGTGGTGCACACCTGTAATCCCAGTGCTTGAGGGGCTAAGATTCCTCACAGGATCATGTCCAGTTTCAGCAACTTAGTGAGAGCTGTTTCAAAATTTAAAAAATATAATAAAATAGGGCTGGGGATGTAGCTTAGAGGTAGATTGCCCCAGAGTTCAATCCCCACCCAGTACCACATACAAAACATCTTAGATATCTATAGCAGACCACTGTTGCCCCCACCCAATCCCCTCACGCCTTATATCCTAGTATAAGATGGCTCAACTTCCTTTGGTCATGAGGTTTCCTCTGATGACAGAGCCAGCTCTGCCTACTCCCACAGGAGGGCAGGAGCACTTCCTACAAGTAGTCCCCAAGCAATAACTGACAGGATTTGGTATATAAATGCCCCAGATCCCTCCCTTCTCAACTGGGATAATTCCAAGGCACATGTTGTATAATACATTCCAGTTAACCAAAAGAATTAAGTTCCGGTTTTCCATACCGGTCAAAGTGACTTAAAAAGTCCCTCATATCTGCAATCCTCCCTCCCTTCCCTCATGCTTCCACTCCCCTACTGGTGTGTCCAAGAATCACATCTTAGATAAACTGCTTGTCCTCAAGACCTAGTTCGGGAGGAATCCAAATTAAGACAACATCTTTGTTCTTAAAAGTCCATGTGCACTACATTTCTAGAAAATTCTTACTGGCCACTTACCCCAGCTTCATGCCATCCCGTGGCCTCCTTGCTTCTCTCCCTATGGGGAAGATTGCTAGTTGTTCTTAATATTTGTTCTCTCATACTTGCTCAGTAATAAAACCCCTAATTTTTTTATTGGTGCATTGTAGTTATACATCATAATGAACTTCAAAGTGAGCTGGGTGTGGTGGCACACACCTGTAATCCCAGTGCTTGGGAGGCTGAGACAGGAGGATCTCAGGTTCGAGGCCAGTCTTGACAACTTAGTGAGATCCTATTTTAAGATTAAAAATAAATAAATAAATAAATAAATAAATAAATAATATGGGGCTAAGGGTGTAGCTCAGAGGTAGAACACCCCTAGGTTCAATCCCAATACCACAAAAAAGAAAAGAAAGAAATTCAGAGTTATATTCATGATTGCACACAAAACCTCTTGGTGTATTCCCCTCTGCACCCTACCCTGCATCCTCTTCCTCCCTCCCTGTGCATGCTAGTACGATTGGTAGTGATGAATTCATACACAAACATAACGTTATTTGGTCTGTTTCCTTCCTCAAGCCTCTTTCTTCCCCTCCCCTCCTCACTTTCCCAGTCCCCTTCCACTATTCTGCTGGTCTCTCTCCTCATCTTTATGAAGTCCCTTTTCTATTTTTTCCCTAACTTCCACATACAAGCGAAAACATGTGGCCCTTGATTTTCTAAGTATGATTGATCTCACTTAGCATGATGTTCTCTAGTTCCATCTATCTTCCTGCAAATGACATAATTTTGTTCTTCTTTATGGCTGAGTAAAACTCCATTGTGTATATATACATACGTACATACATATATATATATATATATATATGCATATATATGTACATATATATGTTTGCATATATATATGCAAACCACATTTTCCTTACCCATCTATCTGTTGACAGAGACCTAGCTTGGTTCTATAACTTGGCTATTATGAATTGTGCTCTATAAACATGAGCATGCATGTATCACTATAGTATTCTAATTTAATTATTTTGGAAAGATACCAAGGAGTGGTACAGCTGGGTCATATGGTGGTTCCATTCCCAGTCTTTTGAGGAATCTCCATACTAATCTCTAGTGGTCGTACTAATTTGCAATCCCACCAACAGTATATGAGTTAGAACCCCGGATTTTTACCTAGGTATATAATCTAAATAAAAACAATTATCAGCCTTCCATGCAGTCAGGGGAAGCCATATATATCCTGGCCAATAGGATGAAAGAGGGCCGGGCATGGTGGCGCACGCTTGTAATCCCAGTACTTTGGGAGGCAGAGACCGGAGGATCCGAGTTCGCGGCCAGCCTCAGCTCTCTCTCTCTGTCTCTCTCTCTCTACTTAGTGAGGCCTCCGCAACTTTGTGAGACCCGGTTTCAAAATAAAGTATAAAAAAAAAATAGGGCCGGGGGTGTAGCGCGGAGGTAGAATGCCCCTGGGTTCAATCCCCAGTACCGCAAAAAAAAAAAAAGGATGAAAGAGGAAATAGTTTGTGTGTACGGTTCCTAGGAAATGTCCTTAATGAGTGAGGTGTGCGCTCCTTTTCCTCTTCCAACTTCCTACCGTTTGGAATGTGGATAAAATACCAGAACTGGAGTAGTCATTTGAACTTGGAACTAGTGACCTTGGAATTAGTGACCTTGGAATAAAACCAAAGGAATCTAGATCCCTGAGAATATCACCTAACCGCATCCCTTTACACACAAGAGAAATACCTTTGTAGTTTAACCTCTGCTACTTGTGTTCTCTGTTACCTGCTACTAATCCTACTCCAACTGCTATAGCCCCTGATCTCTCACCTCTATTCCCCAATTACTATTTAAATGTAAAATAGTTTCTCCATCTGCTATGGTGATCTACAGCCTTGGAATTTCACCTCACCTGCCAAGTGGCTTTTCAGATTATTTCCCTAAAATAAAACAATTCCTTCCCAAAGAGAAACTACAGTGCCAACTAATAAGATATTTAACCGCCCTACATAATCATCATTTTACATCTACATAACACTTATGCCAGAGACTATGCCCAATGCTTACATGATTAAATCAACATTATGTATCCATATTTTCATTTTGTAAAAGTATTAATTTATTATACTTCCCCCTTTTTTTCCAGGCAGGGTCTCACTATGTTGCCCAGGCTGGCATCAAACTCACAATCTGTGGGGAGCCATTTCTTTGGCTTCAGGATCATAGGTGCAAATACAGCCTTGAAGTATAAGCTTTGCCAAACAGGACATTAAGACTTGTTGTTAAGAGTGCTATGCATTTTTATAGCTGAAGGTTATCTGAGGAGAGACTTGACTGTTCTTGATCCAGGAGGGAGAGGGACCCTCACCCACCCAGGGGCACATGACTCCCAGGTGCAGGCGGAGGAGGGAGGTGGTCTGGAAAGAGCCGGTTAGCTGAAAGAGGTGTTGACATTGTATGGTGAAGGGGACTTTTTTCTATCATTGGTGCTCTAAAAGGATATATAAAGACTGGGCTGAATAAAGTCGAGGCTGCTGCAGTATGGAACTGAGAGCCCTCCCAAAAAATTATCCTTTGTCTCTCTCTCTTTATTTTTCTTAATCCTCACTCCCTGTTTCAGGAACTGTTCTAACCTTTCAACTCTACCGGCGGGTTCCGGCAACAATCCTCCTGTCTAAGTCTCCCAAGTAGCTTATGCTTACCTTTGTAAACTATATCTCAGAATGTTGAACTAGTTGATGAAGGGAGTTTCCCATTACATAAGAATTTCGGTTATTAAATTTGAAGAAATAAAATAATTGAATATCACCATTTTTGCAACTTCTAATAAATTCGATAGATATATGCAATGATCCACTAATGCTATTAAAATCATTTTTAAAAGATTAGATTCATGTGCCTCCTGATGGAAGGACACAGAATTTATGATGCAGTTTTACAAAGACAAATCAAATATAAATATGATCACACCTCTAATGCCTGATTGATAGCAAATACAGGGACAGAGGAACATGTTAAGAGACACTACATGGATGCAATTAGCAAATCCAGATTGTCTAAAGACATAATCTGGTTTCATCAGCAAAAATATTTCAAATGGTGATGATGAGGGAGACTACAGATTAAAAGAAACTTAAGAGGGAGCTGATGTCAGTGAAAATAGCACATTAAGGACCTCTAAAAATCTCCATGAAAGCAGCCAGACGTGGTAACGCACCCTTGTAATCCCAGTACTTGGGAGGCTGAGACAGGAGGATTGCAGGTTCGCGGCCAGCCTCAGCTACTTAGTGAGGCCCTCTGCAACTTAGTGAGACCCTATTTCAAAATAAAGAATACAAAAATAGGGCTGGGGGTATCCCCAGTACCACACACACACAAAAAAAAAAACTCCATAAAAGCAATGAGGGTAACGGTAAAAACTATCAAAACCAACTTTTTCAGAACTCTAGAAATCAGCCAGAGGCTTGCAGCAATCTACAAAGAACATACCCAGGAAAAAGGCCTGGACCTTAGTAAGAACAGTGAGCTTTGTGATATTTTAAGTTGCTCTACTCCCCTCTCCCACCCCCCCCCACACACACACATCAGTTTAGCAGTACCTGCAAACCAAGAGCTTGCAATCCTGGTGAAAACTAAAACCATGGCAACTACTGAAAGGGACAGAATGGACTGGAGCTCCTTCAAAGCTGCATGCCCAGGGAATAATAATTATTAACCTGTTTGGTGGTTCCCTGGAAGAGGGCAGCAGGGTGGGATGTGGAAAGAAATACGCAAAGAGCTATGTGCATGTATGTTTTTAATCACATTGAACCTCACTATGATGTATAATTGCAATGCACTAATAACTTTTATCATAATTATTTTTCATTTTTATTCATTTATTGGTGCATTGTAATCATACATCTTGATGGGTTTCAGGGTGGTAGAAGTATACATGCACACATTGGTCAATTAGCCCTCCCCCAAATCCCACCCCCATTCCCTCCTTCTTGTGTTCAGCATAGTAGTTGACTTCGATAAGTTTGTGTATGTACATCCTGTGCATTAGGGTGTTTCCCTCTTCCCTCCTCCCATCTCGCTCAGTTAGGTCGCCTTCTTCACTATCTAAGGTTTTCTCCATCTTTGTCTGGACTTCCTCCTATGCCCTATTCTCCCTAGCTTCCGCATATTAGGGAAAACATCCGACTTTTCACTTCTGTGACTGACTAATCTCACTTAACATAATCTCACTTAACATAATTCTCTAATTCCATCCATTTCCCTGCAAATGAGGTAATTTTGTTCTTCTTTATGGCTGCATAAAATTCCATTGTGTACATATCCCATAGGTTTGTAATCCATTCATCTGTCGATGGATACCTTGGCTGGTTCCATAGTTTGGCAATCGGGAATAGGGCAGCTATAAACACAGGTATGCATGCATTAGTCTGTTAGTTTGGTTTCCATTCTTTTGGGTAAATACCTAAAAGTGGTATTGCTGGGTCATATGGTAGGTTCATTCCCATTCTTCTGAGGATCCTCCACACTATTTTCCAAAGTGGTTGCACTAATTTGCAGTCCCACCAACAGTGTATTAAAGTTCTTACTTCTCCACATCCTCACCAGCATTTGTTATTGTTTGTGTTTTTAATGATTGCCATTCTAATTGGGGTTAGGTGATGTCTCAGGGTAGTTTTGACTTTTATCTCTCTGATTACTAATGATGTTGAACATTTTTTCATACATTTATTGGCCATTTGTATTTCTTCTTTTGTGACGTATCTATTTGGTTCACTTGCCCATTTTTTAATTGGGTTATTTGTGTTTTTAGTGGTGAGTTTCTTGAGTTCTTGGGATATTCTAGATATTAGTCCTCTATCAGAGGAGTAGCCGGCAAAAATCTTCTCCCATTCTGTTGTCGCTCTGTTGAGGTTCTTGATAGTTTCCTTTGCTGTGCAGAGGTTCTTCAGTTTAATGCAATCCCATGGATTGATCCTCTTTTTAACTTCTTGTGCCTTTGGGGTCTTGTTGAGGAAGTTTTTGCCTGTGCCTATGTGTTCAAGAGTTGGACCTATGCCCTCTTCAAGTAGCTGCAAGGTCTCTGGTCTAATTTCCAGGTCTTTGATCCATCTTGACTTGACTCTTTTGCAGGGTGAGAAAGTGGGGTTTATTTCCATTTTCCTGCATGTGGTTAACCAGTCTTGCCAACATCATTTGTTGAAGAGGCTATCTTTCTTCCAGTGTATGTCTTTGTCTCCTTTGTCAAAAATCAATTGGCTGTAGGTGTGTGGATTTGTTTCTGAATCTTCTATTCTGTTCCATTTGTCTATGTGTCTGTTTTTGTGCCAATACCATGCTGTTTTTATTACTATGGCTCTGTAGTATAGTTTAAAGTCAGGTATTGTGATGCCTCCTGCATGGTTCTTGTTCCTTAGAACTACTTTGGCTATTCTGGGTTTTTTGTTGTTCCAAATGAATTTAAGGACTGATTTTTCTATGTCTGTGAAGAATAACCTTGGTGATTTAATGGGTATTGCATTGAATCTGTAGATCACTTTTGGAAAAATGACCATTTTGATGATATTTATTCTGCCTATCCAAGATCATGGGAGGTCTTTCCATCTTCTAAGATCTTCTTCAATTTTTTTTTCAATGTTTTAAAATTTTCCTTGTAGAGGTCTTTTACCTCCTTGGTTAGGTTTATTCCTAAGTATTTTATTGTTTTGGGGGATATTGTGAGTGGAAATGTTTTCTGAATTTCTTTTTTAGTGGATTTATGGTTGGCATATAGAAATGCTTCTGATTTTTTAAGATTGATTTTGTATCCAGACACTTTGCTGAATTTGTTGATAAGTTCTATAAGCCTTTTAGTTGAGTTTGTTGGATCTTCTAAGTATAATATCATGTCATCTGCAAATAGAGATAGTTTCAGTTCCTCTTTTCCTATTTGTACTTCTTTTATTTCCTTCTCTTGACTTATTGCTCTAGCTAGAGCGTCTAGTACTATATTGAAAAGGAGTGGTGATAGTGGACATCCTTGTCTTGTTCCTGTTTTTAAGGGGAACTCTCATAGTTTTTCCCAATTCAACATGTTGGCTATAGGCCTATTGTATATTGCCTTTATGATGTTGATGTATGTTCCTTCTATTCCGATTCTCTGCAGCGCTTTTAGCATGAATGGGTGTTGGATTTTGTCAAATGCTTTTTCAGTGTCTTTTGAAATGATCATGTGATATTTGTCTTTAGTTCTGTGGTGGATTACATGGATTATTTCTCATATATTGAACCAGCCTTGCATCCCTGGGTCATGGTGTATGATTTTCTTTGATGTGGTTTTGAATGAGCATTGCTAATATTTTGTTTAGAAGTTTTGCGCCTAGTTCATCAACAATATAGGTCTGTAGTTTTCTTTTCTTGAACTGCCTTTATTTGGTTTTGGTATTAATGTGATGTTGGCTTCATAGAATGTAATTGGGAGAGTCCCATTTCTTTCTATTTCATGGAATAGATTGAGGACTATTGGAATTAGTTCTTCTATAAAGGTTTCATAAAATTCCCCCGGGAAACCATCTGGACCTGAGTGTTTCTTTGATGATAGGCTCTTTATTACTGCTTTAATCTCTTTGATTGCTATTGGTCGATTTAAATTTTCTGTACCTCCTTAGCCGGGCGTGGTAGCACATGCTTGTAATACCAGTACTTGGGAGGCTGAGACCAGAGGATCTGGGTTCACAGCCAGCCTCAGCTACTTAGTGAGGCCCTCCACAACTTAGCAAGACCCTGTTTCAAAATAAAAGTATAAAAAATAGGGATGGGGTGTGGCTCAGAGGTAAAATGCCCCTGGGTTCAATCCCCAGTACCGCAAAAAATAAATAAATAAAATAAATTTTCTGCACCTTCTTGATTCAACTTAGGAAAGTTGTACATGTCTAGAAATTTGTCAGTTTCTTCTAGGTTTTCCATTTTGTTGAAGTATAGTTTTTCAAAGTAGTTTCTGATTATCCTCTGAATTTCCACACTGTCGGTGGTAATATCACCTTTTTCATCTCTTATTCTAGTTGATTTCCTCTTTTGGTTAGTTTGGCTAGTGGTTTATCTATCTTGTTTATTTTTTCAAGGAACCAGCTTTTGATTTTGTTGATTTTTTAATTTTTTTATTCCCTATTTCATTGATTTCTGCTCTGATTTTAATAATTTCCTGTCTTCTACTGGCTTTGCGATTAGACTGTTGCTGTTTTTCAAGGGCTTTGAGGTGTGTCATTAGGTTATTTATGTGGTGATTTTCTATTCTTCTTATATGAGGACTCAGTGCGATGAATTTTGCTCTTAATACTGCCTTCAGAGTATCCCAGAGATTTTGATATGTTGTATCTCCGTTTTCATTTGTTTCTAGGAATTTCTTAATTTCTCCCATTATTTCTTCTGTGACCAACTCCTCATTCAGCAGTGTGGTGTTCAGTCTCCATGCATTTATGAGATTTCTCTAGGTCTTCTTATAGTTGATTTCTAGTTTCATTCCATTATGGTCTGAAAAGATGCAAGGGATTATATCACATTTTTTGAACTTGCAAGTACTCACTTTGTGGCCTAGGATATGATCTGTTTTACAGAAGGTTCCATGAGAAGCTGAAAAAAAATGTGAATTCAGCTGTAGTTGGGTGGAATATTCTGTATGTGTCTAGTAAGTTCATTTGGTTTATGGTGTTCCTTAGGTCTGAGGCATCTTTACTGACCTTTTGTCTTGAAGATCGATCTAGTGTTGTGAGAGGGGTGTTGAAGTCTCCCAATATTATCGTATTGGGGTCTATGTGTGATTTAATGTCACAAAGAGTTTCTTTTATGAAAGTGGTTGCACCTATGTTTGGGGCATAAATGTTGACTATTGTTATATCCTCTTGCTGGATTGTTCCTTTTACCAGTAAGAAATGACCTTCTGCCAGGCGTGGTGGCGCACACTTGTAATCCCAGTACTTTGGGAGGTGGAGACCAGAGGATCTGGGTTCGCAGCCAGCCTCAGCTCGCTTTCTCTCTCTCTCTCTCTCTCTCTCTCTCTCTACTTAGTGAGGCCCTCCACAACTTCGTGAGACCCAGTTTCAAAATGAAGTATAAAAAATAGGGCCGGGGGTGTAGCGCAGAGGTAGAACGCCCCTGGGTTCAATCCCCGGTACCGCAAAAAAAAAAAAAAAAGAAATGACCTTGTCTCTTCTGATACATTTAGTTTTGAAGTCTAATTTGTCTGATATCATAATTGCTACTCCTGTTTGTTTTCAAGTTCCATTAGCGTGGGTGGATTACCTTGCTCCATCCCTTCACCTTTAGTTTGTGTGTATCTTTACTTGTAAGGTGTGTTTCTTGCAGGCAGTATATAAATGGATTATTATCTTTAATCCATTTTCCACCTTATGTCTTTTGATTTGGGAGTTGAGGCCATTCATATTCAGTGTGATTTTTGAGAGATGATTTCTAATTCCTAACACTTTGAGTTTTAATTTCTGTTTGAGGTAGTGTTTGTTCTTCTTTGCTTAGTTGTTTGTTTGATGGAAATCATTGTTTCTCTGGTTCTGGAATTTCTTTATTATGTCTTCTTTGTAATTAATCTCTTTGAGTATTTTCTCTAGTGCTGATTTGGAAGACATAAAGTCTTTCAGCTTCTGTTTGTCATGGAAGGTTATTTCCCCCATCAAATTTGAAAGATATCTTTGCTGGATAGAGCAATCTTGGCTGGAAGTTGTTTTCTTTCAGAGTTTGGAATATGTTGCTCCAGGCCCTCCTGGCTTTCATGACTTGGTTTGAAAAGTCGGGAGTGATTCTTATTGATTTGCCTCTGAATGTCACTTGGTCTTTTCCTCTCATTGCCCTTAAGATTCTCTCCTTGGCCTGTACATTAGTGAACTTGATTATTATGTGGCGTGATGAACCTTTTCTCTGATCTTGTCTATTGGGGGTTCTATATGTTTCCTGTACCTGTGTGTCAACCTCTTTTTCTATGTTTGGGTAATTTTCCATGGATTCCTTTGGTTTTGGCTTCTATTCCACCTTCTATGTCTATTATTCTTAGGTTTGCTCTTTTAAGATTGGCCAAAATCTCTTCAATGTCCAATTCATGCTGCTGAATTGTTTTCTCTAAATTATATACTACGCATTCATTTTTGGAGAGGTCATCTTCTAAGAGTGAGATTCTGTTTCCCATGTGGTCTAGTCTATTGTTGATAGTTTATATTGATGCCTTCATTTCAATTCTTGTATCCTTCACTTCCTTCAGAGCTTCTTTTTGATTCCTGTTCAGGGTGTCAGATTCTTTGTTTGCTCCTTCATTACTTTCAGGCTCTCTCTGAATTCTTTTCAGAAAACCTGTATCATTTCTACTATCAAAGTTCTAAATTGTCCTTCTGGCAATCTTTGCAATTCTTGTTGGTGGGTTCTGTTGTTGTGGAGTTGTGAGAGCTCATTGTTTCTTTGCTATTCTTCCTCCTCATGATTTCAGGTTTCTTAAGTTTATGTCTTTGTGGCTTTTGGTAGCTCTCTCTCATTCTGTAGGTTTGCTATGTCTAATCTCTCTCCCTTTATTGTATCTTATTCTGGAGGTAGATATTTTCAGTAGCCTTAAAGGTGAATAGCCTTTACTAAGTGGTTATTCTCAGCTCTTTGTTGTGTGTTTATTACCCTTTGAAATCTATGTCCAGTATCCCCCACACTGTTTTTCTGCCTATAGATCATCAGTAATGGGTTGCAGTTACTCTAGGGTTCCTTCTGCCTGCTAAATGTTGATGTTGATGGGTTCCTGGTGTTAAGGTCCATGGACCTGTCTGTCACCTCCATAATAGGCAGTAGACTCAGAGGTGTGAGCTTGACAGTTTGTGCCCTGCAGGCACCCAGTGCCTCTGGTTCTCCTCCCGCTGCAAGCATGGGTCTCCACGGTCTCCACTGGGCCTGTCCCTATGTCTCTCTCAGTCTACACATATGGCAGATGTCACCAGCATGGGACCCAGGGCCAGTGTCTCTCCTTGCCTACAGAAGCAGTGGATGTCACTTTGACTCGACTCTGTGCAAACATGGAACTCTGTGTTTTCCACAGAGATGTCTGGGTTGGTCTTATTTTTCTCCAGGTACCATGACTGTGTGTCCTGTGGCAATCCCTGGAAGGGCGCTGCAACCTGTAGGCTGTAGGTCTGTCCCGCCTGAATGTCTCCGGGTACTGTCTGCTTATCTGTGCTTCTGCTGTGTCCTACAGCAGACCCCACTCCCACCTCCACAAGGGTGATCCGCAGTCTCAGACCTCACGAGTCTATCGTTTGCCATGCAAGTCCCTGTGGCCATGCTGGGTGATCTCCCCCTGGGGTGGCTCATTAACTTACGGTCTCATTGAGCACTGCTCTTAATCTCTTGGGAAGGAGGTGGGCTCAGCTGTGCTGCCACAGGTTCTAGTCTAGTCAGGCTTCCAGGAATTCAGGTCTCTGTCGAGCATGGAGTGAATTACTGCTCACTTTCATTGCCGATAATCTGCAGTTATTGGATTTAAAAGTGGTTGCTGGCTTCTTTGTTGGTGGCCTGTGGAAGCTGCAATGCTGGTAGCCACTGACACAGCCTGGCTAAGATGGCGCCACTGCTGCCGTTTGGGTCTCTTTCAACCATGGAGCGAGTTGTTACTCGCTTTCATTGCTAATGATCTGCAGTTGCTGGATTTACAACAAGTTGCTGGCTTCTTTGTTGGCAGCCTGTGGAAGCTGCAATGCTGGTAGCCACCAACACGGCCTTGCTAGGATGGCGCTGCTGTCGCTGCCACCACCACCATTCAAGTCTCTGTTGAGCATGGAGTGAGCTGCTGTTCGCTTTCATTGCTGATGATCTGCAGTTGCTGCAATTACAACAGGTGCTGGCGTCTTTGTTGGTGGTCTGTGGAAGCCACAATGCCAGTAGCCACTGGCGTGGCCTGGCCAAGATGGCACCGCCACCACTGCCGCCACCGCCATTCAAGTCTCTGTTGAGTGTGGAGAGAATTGCTGCTCACTTTCATTGCTAATGATCTGTAGTTGCTGGATTTACAACAGGTTGCTGGCTTCTTTGGTGGCAGTCCATGGAAGCTGCAATGTCAGTAGCCACCAGCATGGCCTGGCCAAAATGGCACCTCCACTGCTGCCACCACCACCATACCCTAGGTAAGGCACTTGGACTAATTTTTTAAAAAAGAAAGAAAATTAAAGACAAAGAGGATCTTGAAAGTGATAATAGGAAAGCAATTTGCCACCTACAAGAGATCCTCATTAATAGCTGGTCTCCCACCAGAAACCATAGAGGCATAAGGCAGTGAGTTGACATGTACGAAGTGCTGAAAGAAATTGTATCAAGTAAGAGTTGTTTGTTGTTGTTGTTGTTGTTGTTGTTGTTGTTGTTTTGCAGTACTGGGGATTGAACCCAGGGGCATTCTACCTCCAAGCTACACCCCTAGCCCTATTTTTTTATTCTTTATTTTGAAACACAGTCTCGCTAAGTTGTACAGGGTCTAAATAGCTGAGGCTAACCATGAACCTGTGATCCTCCCATCTCAGCCTCCCAAGTACTGGGATTACAAGTGTGTGCCACCAGGCCAGGTCCAAATAAGAGTTCTATATTTGGCAAATCTATCCTTCAAAAATTAAGGAGAAATTAAGACATTCCCAACTAAACAAAAACATAGAATTTGTTGTTAGCAGTCCTATCCAACAAGCAACTTTATAGAGAATCCTTCAGGCTGAAATGAATGGACACTAGACAGTACTTTGAGTTAACATGAATAAATAAAGAATGGGCTGGAATGTAGCTCATTGGTAGAGTGCATGCACAAGGCCCTAGATTCAATCCCCAGCACCAAAAATACATAAATAAACATGCATACAAATAAATAAAATAAAATGAAGAGTACCAACCAGTAAAGACAACTACAGAGGTAAATATAAAAGACACAAGCCAAAGACTATTTGTGAACACCAACCAAATAGTCAATAATATTAAAAATATATGATCATAAGCCAGGCATGGTGGCACACGCTTGTAATCCCAGTACTTGGGAGGCTGAGACCGGAGGATCTGGGTTCACAGCCAGCCTCAGCTACTTAGTGAGGTCCTCCACAGCTTAGTGAGACCCTGTTTCAAAATAAAGAATAAAAAAATAGGGCTGGGGATGTAGCTCAGAGGTAGAATGCCCCTGGGTTCAATCCCCAGTACCACAAATATATATATATATATATATATATATATATATATATATGTATATAATAATTTATATATATAAACATAATAAAATATATGATATAAATAAAATATATAATATAATATATAAATCAAAATATATAAAATAAATATAACAAAATTTAAAATATATATAATAATTTATATATAATAATTATATATAAATATATATTTATATATATATAAAATAATTTTCTAGGTGTAATAAGGGTATTGTTTATTATACCTAAGAAGAAACACTCCCTTGCTTTTAGAAGTACATTCTGAAATTTTAAGATGACTTTATATGATGTCCTCAATTTGCTTAAAAAAATCTGAGGGGGGGCAGAGCATGAAGAATAGATGAAACAGGATTAGTTGTGAGTTGAAAATATTGCTGAATGGTGGGTCCCTGGAAGTCCATTTTATCATTCTCTCTTCTTATGTAATATACCCAAATTATCAATAATAAAAAGGCTCAACAAAGCTACCTGACTACTCACTCTGAGATGTTGATTGGGACCAGAAACAATAATCATCATCGAGCCATTCAACAAATATTTATGAAGCGTTTACTGTGAGGATGACACTGGGATAAATATGCTCTTCATGGGGCACAGATGAAAATAATTATAACCAGGCCAGGCGTGGTGGCGCACACTTGTAATCCCAGTACTTTGGGAGGCGGAGACTGGAGGATCCGGGTTCACAGCCAGCCTCAACTCTCGCTCTCGCACTCTCTCTCTCTCTCTACCTAGTGAGGCCCTCCGCAACTTCGTGAGACCCGGTTTCAAAATAAAGTATAAAAAAATAGGGCTAGGGGTGTAGGGCAGAGGTAGAACGCCCCTGGGTTCAATCCCCGGTTCCGTAAAAAAAAAAAATTATAACCAGAGAATGGGGGATGTATCACAAGAGAGGCCCAAATGCAGGGATCTCAGGAAACATGAGGGAGAGGTTATTACTGATGAAGGAAAAGGTAAGACTGAAATCACAGACTATCCAAGCAGCAGAAGTCTTTATTCCAACTATTTTATGTCTGAAAAACCTGAGCTTCAGAGAAAGGAGGTAGCTTTCCCCAAACCAACATTCTAAGGAAGCCAAAGTAAATTTATTTTTGCAGTTAACATTCACTGAGAATTTATTATGCCCTGGCACCTTGTCACAAAGCTCATTCATATTATTTTTTTTTCTTTTTTTTTATTTATTTGGTACTGGAGATTGAACCCAGGCACATTCTACCTCTGAGCTACACTCTCAGTCCTATTTTATTTTTTATATTGAAACAGGGTCTAAGTTGCTGAGGCTAGCCTCAAACCTGCAATCCTCCTGACTCAGCCTCCCAAGTACTGGCATTACAAGTGTGCACACCCAGCTCCTCACTCATATTATTCCACTTAACGTCCATTATTATGCCCTTTTTACAGGGAAGGAACAAGAGCCCCCAAGTGTTTAAGTGACTCCCCCAAACTGACACACCAGGGAGGGGCAGAGCTGTGTCTCGAACCCAGGAAGTTTGTTTCCAAAGCCTCTTCCTTCCCACTCTCCTGGGATTCAGTCTCGGGTTCCTTCCACCACCCGATGTTGGGTAGTGCTGTTATGAGACATACTGAGAGAGCCATCATTGGGTATTTCAGGCAGAGGAAATGGAGATTAAACTAACACTAATACTCTGCCCTACAGAGCTTCCTAGGACTGACAAGTAAGCACCCAGAGAAAAGAAGCTACCACATTCATCACGTTGTCACAAAGCAATGGCTGCAATCACATAATGCACAAAACCTGCCCACCATCGCCATTTTGCAGGCAGTAGCTTTGAACCCCTAGCTGTGGTTTTCTGCACTTGACAGTGTGAAGCCCTGTTACAGCTTCTGGCTCTCATGAGGGTCTCTGAGCCTCCTCTGGCAGTTGCTCCCCACTCCAGCCAGGCTGCAGGAGCTGAGCTCCTCACGAAGGACCCACCCTTTCCTCTTCTAGAGGGACTCCGTGGCACCAAGGAAAACTGGGCTCCCATCTCCAGCCACAGCACTAACACACCAAGGGACCTGAGCAAGCCATTCAGCCTCTCTAGGCCTCACATCCCCCACTGTCACATAAAAGGGCTCTGGCCACGTGAGCTTGAGAAAGGCACATTCTCTACCATAATCCCATGGAGCCCCCAAAGACCTCTCTGTGTTCTGTCAGTGAGATCAGCGAGGAAGAAAATATACTTTAAATATAGATAGACAGATGATAGATGATAGATAGATGATGATAGATGATAGACAGATAGATGATAGATGATAGATAGATAGATAATTGTAAAAAAAAAAATCACATGTAGAGCTTGCTAGAGGCAATGTCTGTGTTCCTCAAAGTTTATATGTTGATACCCTGGCCCCCATGTTATGTTACTAGGAGGTAAGGCCTTGGGAGTTGATTAGGTCACAAGGGCGGAGCCCCCATGAATAGGATTAGTGCCGTTATAAGAAGAAACACAGTGCATGCTATGTCTCTTTCTCCTCTCTACCACTGAGTATACAATAAGGAAACAGCCCTTTGTAAACCAAGAAGCAGGCCCATACAGACATCAGATCTACTGGCATGTTGATTTTGAGCTCTTCTATTGGTTAAGCTACCCAGTCTATGGTATTTCTGTTATAGCAGCTCAAATTGCCTAAGTCACAACTGAAAATGAAATATTCATGCACATATGTATGTATGTATGTATGTATGTATGTATGTATATGCTTATTTAATTATAGAGTGTTTGGGTGTGGCTTTATTTTATGCTACTATTAGAATCAGAATAGCAGACAGATTGGGGTGGATACAGCTTTACCAATCACTAGTGATGGGAGCTTGTTAATTTTATTAACAATAATAACTAATATTTGTTGAATATTGCAGATATGTCATCAACTCACCAGTCTCCTCTGCCCCTCTGGGGCAAATGCCATGAGCCTCGGGTGCCACATCTGTAATGACAAGGGGAGCACACACAGAACAGTAGCTGCAACTTGACAGATACTCAGGAAACGCTTTTTAAAATCATGGCATTCTATTTTGAGCAACGTGTAAACTTGTTCAGAACAATTACTCTATCAATATCTAAGCTAGTGCAAAGTTTGCAGCTACCTACTACAGAAAAAAACCTATTCAAATATGTATGTCTTTATTTTTCTTAAACACAGTGTTTGTGTCATCTTTTAAAAAATGTCATCTTATATCTTCTAGGTTGTTCATTCCAACAGCAATACCAGTAATAAATATATTATTTATCTAAATGTATCTTGTTTCTCACAAATTCAGGTAGCTTGTCATGAGATGCCACAAAGAGCAAATGAGAAAAAATCTAAACATTCATGGAAGAGATGTTCTCTTGAAAAGTTAGACCCTCAAATTGAGGATTTTACAACCACATATTTCCCAACTACAGGTTCTACCAAGCACCCAGGAGTTGATGAAATTATTCCCGTGACGACTGTGACTAGCTCTTACAACTGGACTTTACCATGTGTAAGGATTTAGTTGTAGAATCACAAGAGCTCCTAGACACCAACCAGTCCAATCCCCTCCCACTCCAGCTCCCATGTTCAGAAGAGAAAGACGAGAGCCCAGGAGTCCATCAGGCTGTCAGCAGCTCTTAGCTGTGGAGCACGTAGTACCTGCTAGGCTCTGTTCTAGATTCTTGGGATACCTTGACAAACAAAGGAATAGCAGACCAGGCAGGGCAGTGCGAGCCTGTAATCCCAGTACTTGGGAGGCTGAGACAGGAGGATCACAGGTTCGAAGCCAGCCTCAGCAATTTAGCAAGACTCTCAGCAACTTACCAAGACCCTGTTTCAAAATAAAATAGAGCTGGGGGTGTAGCTCAGAGGAAGAACACCCCTGGGTTCAATGCCCAGTACCATACACAGACATAAATAACAGCAGAAAGAATTCCTGTCCTCCTGGCACTGGCATTCTGGTGTGGGGAGTGACTTGTCCAGGTAATGCTCCAGGCAGGTGACAAAGCTGCTCCCCCAATGTCCAGGCCTAGGCTTGAACCTCTAATCCACAGTGACCAGACTCCTTGGTTCACCTCATGCTCTGAGTCACACTCATGGTTAGGATTATCCTCCCACCTTTTGCCCAGTAAGCCTTCAGAGCTCACTCGGCTCCATCTCTTTGGCAGAGATACTCATTACTGATCATCAGATCACTCCGGGTGGACCACAGTGGGGTTCAGCCTATCTAATGAGATTAGACAATTTGATGTTGTGGACTATAAGAATTAGGCCTCATAGTGTATGTAATGCTATAAAGTTCACAGTTTTAGGGGGGTCCTTCAGGAGTATCCATGCTACACATTTCTATAGTACACTATGGTTCCATTATTATAGTATCTCTCATACCGTGCTCTTTAAGTCCTCATTTTCTCTCCCCCTCTCTGAACTGGGAGCTCCATGGTGGACCAGGGGCACATGGGTTCCCCCGTTAGACTAGCATGCAGCTCTAGGCCTGGCACATGGTTAGAACCTGATACACATTTGTAACTTGAGTGAGTGGATGATCTACTTTCTTTCTAAATCTTCTCGATGATCCTTTGGCATGAGTAGAGATTACTATTCCATTCTACAGGCCTGAGAACTGAGATTCAGAAAGTCAAGTCACTTCTCTGAAGTCTCACAGATAGTTATGGTGAAACCCCATCTTGCAATTATTCCAGTTATTTTTTGTGTTCCTTAAGGACTAGGACCATTTTTTCTGTCTCTAGGTTCTTTGCAGAGTTGATTGCCCATACGGAGATAATAAGAGTCAACCTAATTATTTTTTATTTATTTATTTATTTTTGCAGAACTGGGGATTGAACCCAGGAGCATTCTACCTCTGAGCTACACCCCCAGCCCTAGTTTTTATACTTTATTTTGAAACAGGGTCTCACTAAGTTGCGGAGGGCCTCACTAAGTAGCCGAGGCTGGCCACGAACCCAGATCCTCTGGTCTCAGCCTCCCAAGTACTGGGATTACAAGTGTGTGCCATCACGCCCGGCTTAAATCTAATTATTAAGAACTATTTTTATTAAGGATAAAAAATTTAGAAATCATTATTTTAGATAACAACGTGATAGACAAATATATTTGTTATTATATTAATGAAATTTGGTTGTATTCAATAAAGAATTTGGAACCCAGAAAGAAGAATTTTTTTTAAAAAAAGAACTTTGGAATCAAGGGTTCAAGTCCCAACCTGCTATGTACCAGCTGACAGACCCTGGGCAGTCTTCTTCATCTACTTCTCTATATTACAAAAAAGATAATAGTTCCTAGCTCCAGGGAGGCTGGGAGGATTAGACGAGAAACTACAGGCAAGAAGGTCGGCACAACCTTCGCATTTCCCGTGTTATACTTTCGGGCCAAGGCCTCTTCCTCACAGAAATGGCAAAGGCTTTGAGAAGGAAGCATAGCTTGGGCTTCTGCACCAGCTCCATAAAATTCAGATGTGCCAAACCAAGGGGTTTTTATATGGATGTTCCCAAGACCCCAGCTGGATGAGAGGTGCTCCTAATCCCAAAGTCCCTCAAAGGTTTCTTCCAGGTCTCCACTCAGTTCCGTGTCTGCTCACCAACTCACACCAGTGCCTGCAGCTTCCCTCTGTTCTAAACATTCACTCTTGCCCTGCCTGCTTCAGAAAAAGTCCAGCTAATCCTCAGTTTGCAAATGAACAAAGGAAATGTTTTTTGCTTAGACCAAAACCTCTGCAGAAACAAGCCAGGGGCTGATGTAGGAGAGTAGGCTGACAGTCAACGTGGGCCAAGTAAATAGCCTTGAGGTATTAATAGAACTCTGCGAACAATGGAGGCACCACATTCTCCACAGGCCAAAAAGTAAACAAAGCCCCACACCAGGAGCTCCACAGACTGGATGACAGAAGGTTAGGAACTGCCGCTGCAATCCCTCTCCTGTCTTTGTGCTGCTTTCCAAGCCATTTAGTGAGGGGCTCGCGCTCTGTTGGACCTTCAATAGGAAAGCAAGTTCCAAACAACTGTGACAATCCATGGGTGCTGCTCGCTAGAGTGTATGACCTTGACAAGGGATAAATTTGGAGCTTCTCTTTAAAATTCGACTTTTTTTATTTTATTGTGATAAGAACACAATACAAGACCTAGCCTCAACAGAATACATAATACAGTATTGTTAACTACAGGCACAATGTCATAGAGCAGATCTCTACAGCTAACTCATCTTGCGTAACTGGAACTTCATGCCTGTTGGTTAGCAATTCCCCATTTCCCTCCTCCCTTCAGCCACCATCCTGCTTTCTGCTCCTATGAGTTCTACTCTTTCAGATCCCTCACACAAGTGAAATCATGTCCTATAACTGACTGATTTCCCTCAGATTATTTTCTCCCTCTCCATAGCTTGCCTTTCCACTGTGTCGATTATTTCCTTTGCGGTACAGAGAAGCCTTTTGTCTTGATGTAGTCCCAATCGTCTGCTTTTGCTTTTGATACCTGTGTGCTTCTGATGTCCTATCCATGAAATCACTGAATCCATGAATGGTGTCCATGAATCATGTCATGAAGATTTCCCCCTATGTTTTCTCCTGGAAGTGTTACAGTTTCAAGTCTTACATTCAGTTTAGAGTTCATTTTTGTGCATGGTGGAAGGCAAAAGTCCAATTTCCTTCTTTTGCATGTAAATATATGGTTATCCCAGCACTATTTGTTGAAGAGACCATCCTACCCTGATGGTGCATTTTGGGCACTACATCTAATCTCATGAGTTGATCATATATGCGTGGATTTCTTTCTGGGCTCTATTCTGTTCCATTGTCATATACATCACTTTATGCCAGTCCCAAAACTGTTTCAATTACTGTAGAATTATAATATAATTTGAAATCAGGAAATGTGATGCCCCCAGCTTTGTTCTTCTTTCTCATTGTTGGTTTAACTATTCAGGGTCCCTTGTGGTTTTGTATTAATTTTAGTTGTTTTTTCGATTTCTATAAAAGATGCCATTGGAATTTTGATAAGGATTGCATGAATCTGTAAATTACATTGAGGAGTATGGATGTTTTAACAATATTAAGTCTTCCTATCCATAAACATGAGAAGTCTTTCCATCTGTTTGTGTCTTGATTTCTTTCATCAGTGTTTTGCATATTTCTGTGTGCAGTCTTTAATAACCTTAGTTAAGTTTATTTCTGAATATCCTACTCTCTTTGGTGGTATTACAAGTGAGACTGTTTTCCTAATTCCCTTCTCAGTTCACTGTCAGTATATACAAACACAGTTAATTTTTGTAGGTCGAACATGTATCCTGCAACTTTACTGAACAGGTTTATTCTAACAATTTTTTACTGTAGTCTTTAGGGCTTTCTATAAGATCATATCATCTACAGGGATATTTTGCTTCTTCCTTTCCAATTTCGATGCCTTTTGCTTTTCTTGCCTAATTGCTCTATCTAGGACTTCTCATATTATAATGAATAGGAAAGGTGAGAGTGAGCACGTTTGCCTTGTTTCTGTTCTTAGAGGAAAACCATTCTGTTTTTCTTAGAGCATCTCCCAGAGCTTCCCAACCCTGGCCACAGCTGAGTGGGTGGACATTAGACCCACATGGGCCAAAGAGATTGCATTCATTTCCTGGGGCTACTATAACAGAGCACACAAATGAGTGGCTGAAACAACAGAAGTGAACCCTCTCACGTGTCTGGAGGCTACAGGTCCAGAGTCGAGGTATTAGTATATGTCTTCGGCCTCTTGGGAGAGCTTCTTCCACGCACCTCTCCCTTCTTCTGGTGGCTCCTGGCAATCCTTGCTGCCCTTTGGCTCATGGCAACATAATTCCAATCTTTGCTCATCTCCACATAACACTCTCTCCTGTGTCTGTGTCTCCTCTATTTTGTCGTTTTATAAGGATCCCAGACATTCGACTATGGCCCACCATAATCAAGAATGACTCCATCTTAATGAACTACATCTGCAAAGACCCTGTTTCCAAAAAAGGGCAGATTCTGCGGTTCCAGGTAAACCCGCCTTGGAGGTGGGGGGACTCTCATCAACCCAGTACAGGGATTCTCTGTTTAGGCATTGCAATCAAGGCTTGGGAATACCTGTGTGTATTTGTTGGCTGTTGAATAGAAAAGAAATGTAGCCAGGTGTGGTGGTGCACACCTATAATCCTAGTACTTGGGAGGCTGAGACAGGAGGATCACAGGTTGCTGCCAGCCTCAGCAACTTATAGTGAGGCCCTCTGGAGCTTAGCGAGACCCTGTTTCAAAATAAAAAAATAAACTAGCACTGAGGGTGTAGCTCAGAGGTTGAATGCCCCTGGGTTCCATCCCCAGTACCACAAAAAAAAAAGAAAAAGAAAAGACATGTAAAGATCTAAAATAGCTGTTTTCTACAAAAAGTAGAGAAAATCAGTCTGCAGAGAGGACGAGAATAAAGCAGATGGTTAGAGAGAAGCAGCGATGACAAATTATGTAAAGTGCTCTGCAACAGATGGAGAGACTGACAAAGAGAGACAGAGACACTCGACTTTGGTGTCTGTGTTTTCAGAGCACTGGCTTGATCCTTTATGGGACCAGTTTGCACTTCCTAACCTTGAGTGCCAACAGATACCTCTGTAGGCTTGCGATAAACTTTCCTCTTTGGAGTAAGTTAGCTTGAATGGGTTCTGTTTATTGCAACCTGAGGGTTTTCATCATGCCAGAGATGACTTTGTTATCCTGCCCAGGTGCTTCTTGCAGCCGGTGTGGCTGGGGCTGATCAGGAAAGTCAATAACAAATGAGAAGTTTCGTCCTGGATGTTGCTGACGTCTCTGTCACTGCACCATGTTCCCTGGGGTCATTAGGTTCCCAGGCTAGCCCACAAAAGCATCTTTAAGCCTGCAGTGCTATCATTAGCAGGCTAACTCAGTGGCAGAATGGGAAGACCAATAGGTAGATGTATAAAACCTCATACAAATAAATCAAATAAATTCATATAATCTCCTTCATGGCCTGCCAACATTAGGGATATCTGCCCTCTTTCTTCAAAGCATTCTTTGTTTTGTTTGATTTAATTTCCTTAGAAACAGAGAGACACAGCTAATCAAAGTGTTTTCACTTACCTTTTAATGTCATCTAACTGCAGTGCTTAGCAATGTTATATATGCAGTTGTCTTGTTCTGAACAAGAGACATACAGCCATCGAGCATCCTGTGAACATAAGTCCATCTCCTCCAGGAGAGGAGCCAGAACTCGCTTCTCCAGCCTCCTCTGTGGCTCAGGTTTAAGCATGTGATCTAGCCCAGCCAATCAGATGTATAAAAGTTTTCAATTTGGAAATAAACCACGTGAGAAAGCAAGCACTGTGCACACCCATATTTTGTGAATGAAGTAATGGAAGTATCTCAGTCAGGAGACAGGAGGCAGAGCTTCTGTGGTCCAGCTCCTCACATGATCAGTGACAGGACCAGCATGTATGCTAAGCAGTACAGCTGTCCTTGTAGTGACCTCACAGTGTGACTTGGCTTTGTTTTTAAGTGAATACTCATAAACTCCATCTCTGGCCTTCCCTGAGACTCTGTGAGCCTCCTACATCCTTTAATGAATTTCATCCTTGAATAAACCAGCAAAAGCAAATTTTGTTGTTTGCAACTAAGACCCCTAATCTATACAAGATACTTCTGGCATTGCCCCTACCTTCTGCTCGAAGGTAGAATTCTTCCACCAACTAGACTTTCCTGAGCACCTGAGCACCTGGTCCACACAGGATGCAGGTGATGGGGTTGTTCCGATTTCTTTTGTTGTTTTCCTCATAAAAGCAACTTGGAACCCATGTTAGCATCCCCCATCAAAACCAAAAGACATGTTTTTTATAATAAAGACATAATATCAAGTATACATAATTTCTAAGTACTGAGGCTTTAAACAATACATTTTCAAAAATTATGTAATCTATCCTCTATTGTAAGAATGCAAGTCTATCTCTTGCAAGGGGTACCAAGACCTTAGCATACCTGGCTTGACCTCAGTCATCATAGTCTTTTAAATCTATACATTCTCACTGGAAAGAAAAATTATCACATGCCAGCAATAAGTGTCTCAGGTTCCATGAAAGATATCATTCCAGGGGTCTTCCACAACTCAATCCATTGGTATATATAAAGTAGGTACTTTTTTTCTGTGAATTTGTAACACATTTAGTCATGCCATTGCACTGGGCAAAACAAATCATTCCATACCAACTTTGGAAAAAAGCCCAGATTCCTTAGCACTGTATGTAAGGAATGTCAACATCGAGTTATAGGGCATAGTGAGACACAGGGATAGACAGCTCACTATGGCTAGACAGCCATCTAGACAGATGTCTAGCCCTGTGTTGCTATGCCTTAAAACTCTACTCTCTGGTGTCAACATCCCATTCTCAATCATAATCCACCACCTATGGTTCATCTGTTGAAGGAATACACTTCTGTAGCTTTGTTTACACTGCTCCCTCTACCTGGAGCCACCTTCTATATTTTATCTAAACAATAAACACTTGCCCTTTTATCTAAACTCAATTAATCTAGAGTCTCTGCATACTCACTCATAAATTTTGTCTTGATCAGAACTCTTTCATTTAAAGTACCAAATCATTCAAATTGGTTTCAAATATACAAAAGATTTGAATAGACACTTACTTTAGAAAAGATTTATAAATAATTAATAAGCACATAGAAATGTGCTTGATATCATTAGAGAAATGCAAATTAAACTACAATGACATATTATTTTTATCTATTAGAAGGGTTAAAATTACAGAAACTAACACCATGTGGTGGATAAGATAAGGAAAAGCTCTAATTCCCATACATGGCTGGTGGTAGTGTACTTTGATGAACTGTTTGCCAGTTTCTTCTAAAGTTAGATGTAGCCAAGCGTGGTGGCACACGCTTGTAATCCCAGTACTTGGGAGGCTGAGACTGGAGGATCTGGGTTCGCAGTCAGCCTCAGCTGCTTAGTGAGGCCCTCTGCAACTTAGTGAGACCCTGTTTCAAAATAAAGAAAAAAAATAGGGCTGGGGGTATAGCCCGGAGGTAGAATGCCCCTGGGTTCAATCCCCAGTACCGCCAAAAAAAAATAAAAATAAAAATAAAGTTAGATGTATTTCTACTCATGAGTGAACAATTACATCCCTGAATGTTTATCCATGAGAAATTAAAACATGCCCACAAAAAGACTCACACAAGAATATTCATGGCCATCATTCAAAATAGTGTAAAACAGAAATAAGTCAAGTATCCATCAATCAGAGAAAAATAATCAATTGTTGTGTGTTTGTAATATTGAGTAATACTCAGCCATATAAGGAACCAACTAATTCACATAACAGCATGGATGAAACTCAAAAACATAATGCAACACTAATCTCAAAACCAGACAAATACATTTCAAGAAAAGAAGACCACAATCTCTCACTAACATATATGCAAAAGTCCTCAATAAAATATTAGCAAATCAAATATAACAACATGTAAAAAGAAGTAACACCATTACCAATTAGGATTTCTCCCAAGTATGTAAGGCTGTTTCATCATTCAAAAATCAATGTAATCTATCACATCAACAGGCTAAAGTAGAATAATCACATAATCATTACATCAATAGACACAGAAAACTCACTTAACAAAATTCAATATCTATTCATGATAAAAACTCTCAACAGACTAGAATAGAATTGAACTTCTTGAACTTGATTTTAAAAATCTATAAAAAATCCTACAGCTAACATCACACTTAATGGTAAGAAAATTGATGTATTCCGACTGATACAGAACAAATCAAGGATGTCTCCTTCACCATTCCTTTTCAACATTGTACTGAAAATCCTAGATAATGCAATGAGAAAAGAAAAGAAAGTAAAAGGTATGCACATTTCGAAGGAAGAAATAAAACAATCTTTGTTCACAGTTGACATGGTCACCTAAGAAGAAAAAGTAAAACAAAAAAAGGTCCTAGAACAAATAAGTGATTACAGTAAGGTTCTATGATACAAGGTCAATATTCAAAAGTAAATTAGATTCCTATATATCACCAATGAATATTTGAAATTAAAAGCATAGTTTCATTTGCACTAGTTCCCCCAAAATAGAATACTTAGGTAAAATCATAACAAAATATATATACAATTTATATGAAGAAAACAATATAATTCAGATGAACAAAATCAAAGGAAAACTAAACAAATGTAGAAATATTCCATGTTCATGGATATTGTCAAGATATATGTACTTCCCAAATAGATCTACAGATTCAAGAAAATCCCAGCAAGTTATTTTGTGAATATTAACAAATTGACTCTAAAGCTTATTTGGGCAGGGCATGGAAGACTGAAACAGGAGGATCACAGGTTCAAGTACAGCCTCAGCAACCTAGCAAGACCTGTTTCCAAACAAAATATAAAAAGGGCTGGGAGTGTAGCTCAGAGGTAGAATTCCTTGGGTTCAATCTCCAGTGTCACAAAAAGAATCAAAATTTAAAAATAAAGTTTACTGGGACAGGCAAAAGACCTAGAATGGCCAAAATAATATCGAAGGAGAAGACCAAAGTCAGAATATTGGCACTACCCAGCTTTAAGATTTACTAGGAAGCTACAATAATCAAGACCATGAAGTATTTGCAGAAGAGGCAAATAGATTAATAGAATAGAGTACCCACAAAAATATAGCAAAATAGACCCACATACATAGAGTCAACAGATCTTTGACAAAGGAAAAAAGGCAATGAATAACAAAGATAGTCTTTTCAACAAATGTTGCTGGTACAACTGGACATCCACATTTTTTAAAAAATGAATCTAGATTTAGACTTTTTACTCTTCACAAAAATTAACTCAAAAGTGAACATGATTCTAAAAGTAAAATGTAAAACTATAAAATTACTAGAAGATAACATAGGAGTAAATCTAGACAAACTTGAGTATGGTGATGACTTTTTAGATACAATACCAAAGCCTTCATCCATGAAAAAGGATGATAAGTGAGACTTTACTAAAATTAAAAATGTCAGTTCTATGAAAGACAATGCCAGGCCGGGCGTGGTGGTGCACGCTTGTAATTCCAGTACTTTGGGAGGAGCAGACCGGAGGATCTAGGTTCGTGGCCAATCTCAGCGCGCACGCACACGCACGATCTCTCTCTCTCTCCTCTCTCCTCTCTCTCTCTCTCTACCTAGTGAGGCCCTCCGCAACTTCATGAGACCTGGTTTCAAAATAAAGCATAAAAAAATAGGGCTGGGGGTGTAGCGCGGAGGTAGAATACCCCTGCGTTCAATCCCCGGTACCGCAAAAAAAAAAAAGAAAAAAAAAAGAAAGACAATGCCAGGAGAATGAGAAGACAAGCTGCAGATAGGGAGAAAATATTTGCAAAAGTCACATCTGATAAAGGACTGTCATACAAAATATATAAATATCTCTTAAAACTCAATAATAAATAATCTGATTATAAAATAGGTCAATGATCCTAACCAAAAAAAACTCACAAAAGAAGATATACACATGACAAAATAGCATGTGAAAGAATTTCCACTTTCTATATCTTCAAGGAAACACTAATTCAAACAAAAAAACACTGCACACCTATTAAAATGTCCAAAATCTGGAACACTGCCAACACCAAATGCTAGCAAGGATGTAGAGCAGCAGGCACTCCCATTCGCTGTCAGTGAGGATGCAAGTGGGTACAGTCACTTGGGAAGACAGTACGGTGATTTCTCACACAACTAAACATATTCTTACTATACCACCCAGCAATCACATTCTGGTATTTATTTAAAAGAGCTGGGATATTTCAGGGGATCCAAGGTGGCGACCAAGGGAGATACCATGCTACGATCTCTCTGAGACTTGGATCTCAATCGCCGAGAAAGCAACTTCTCCACAGGAGAAGAAAAGCAACAAAAACTTGAAGTAAACAATGAAGGGTTTGAAACATGACGGAATCAAAGCCAGAAGACAAGGCAGAGGGAAGTAAAAAGCTCCAAGCGCCTTACCTAAGGGAAGGCGGCGGCGCCATCTTGTTCGGCCGCTACCAGCATTGCAGCTTCCACACGCCGCCGGCAGAGAAGCCAGAGACCTGTTGTGAGTTCAACTGCAGGTCAGCAGAGACTAAAGCAAGCAGCAGCTCCTCCACACTCAAGACACCAAATGGCGGTGGTGACAGCAGCTGCAGCAGTGCCATCTTGGCAGGACCTTACCGGCGGCTACCAGCATTGTGGCTTCTACACAAGACCAACAGAGATGCCAGCGACCTGTTGTGAACCCAGCACCTGCAGAATAGCAGCAGTGAAGGCGAGCAGCGACTCGCTCCACATGCGACACAGACCCGAACTGCTGCATTGGCAGAAGCAGCAGCAGCTCCATCTTGATCAGACCGTACTGACAGCAACCGGCAGTGCAGCTTCTACAGGCCACCAGCAAGGAAGCCAGGGAGCTCTTTTAAAACCAGCACTGCAGAGCATCAGCGACGGGTACAAGCAGCAGTACGATCCATACTCAGAAGAGTCCCCAGGGCCCAGAAGCCTGACCAGAGCCTGTAGCAGCGACTGAGCCCCCCACCAGAGATTAAGAGCAGCACTCAAGGAGACCATAAGTCAATGAGCCACCCCAAGGGGAGACCACCCAACATGGCCACAGGGACTTGGGGGTCTGGGACAGTGCGGATTGTTCCGGTGGAGGTGGGAGTGGGGTCTGCTGTGGGATGTAGTAGATGCATGGACAAGCAGACAGTCCCTGGCGACATTTGAATGAGACAGACTTGCAGCCCGTGGGTTGCAGCACCCTTGTAGAGTCCCCAGGGAGCACCATAGGACATACAGCTGTGGTACCTGGGGAAAATTGGACCAAACCAGCCCTCTCTGTGGAAAACATGGAGTTCCATGTTTGCACAGAATTGGGGCAAGGTGACACCCGCGGCTTCTGTAGGCAAAGAGAGACACAAGCCCAGGGCCCCCTGCTGGTGACACCTGCCATAGGTGTAGACAGAGAGAAACATAGGGACAGCCCAATTAGAGACCACGGAGACCCACGCTTACAGTGAGAGGGGCAATAGCGGCACTGGTCACTTGCACAGGTAGTGAGAGGCACAAGGCGAGGGTCCCAATCACTGAAGGAGACCAAGAATTGGGCATGCAAATGGAAATTATACAAAGCAAGTGAGAATAACCATTCAGGAAAGAATATTCACCTTTAAGGCTCACCTAGTAGCAACTATCTACCTCCAGGATAAGAAACCATAAAGGGAGAGGAATTAGACATAGGATAACTACAGGGTGAGAGAGAGAGAGCTACCAAAAGCAACAACGGTATAAACATAAGAAACCTGAAATCATGAAAAGGAAGAATAGCAAAGAAACAATGAGCCCCCACAATCCCACAACAACAGAACCCGCTAAATCAGAAGTGCAAAGATTGCCAGAAGGACAATTCGGAACATCAATAGAGGAAATGATACGGGATTTCCGAAAAGAATTCAGAGAAAGCCTGATAGAAATGAAGGAGCAAATAAGCAGAAATCAAAAAGAAGCTCTGAAGGAGGTGAAGGATGCAATAATTGAAATGAAGGCATCAATACAGACCATCAACAATACACTAGACCACATGGAAAACAGAATCTCACACTTAGAAGATGACCTCTCCAAAAATGATCACATAGTATATAAATTAGAAAAAACAATTCGACAGCATGAATTGGACATTGAAGAGATCTCAGCCCATCTTAAAACAGCAAACATAAGAATAATAGGCATAGAAGAGGGATTAGAAGCTGAAACTAAAGGAATCAATAATCTATTCAGAGAAGTAATATTAGAAAATTTTCCAAACATAGAAAGAGAGGTTGATACTCAGGTACAGGAAACATATAGAACCCCCAATAGACAGGATCAGAGAAGAGGTTCACCACGCCACATAATAATCAAACTGACTAATATAGAGGCCAAGGAGAGAATCTTAAAGGCAGCAAGAGCAAAAGAGCAAGTAACATTCAGAGGCAAACCAATAAGAATCACTCCCAACCTTCCAAACCAAGTCATGAAAACCAGGAAGGCTAGGAGCGACATATTCCAAACTATTAAAGAAAACAACCTCCAGCCAAGATTTGTCTACCCAGCAAAGATATCAATCAAATTTGATGGGGAAATAAAAACCTTCCATGACAAACAGAAGCTGAAAGACTTTATGTCTTCCAAACCAGCACTAGAGAAAATGCTCAAAGAGATTAATTACAAAGAAGAAATAATAAGGAAACACCAGAACGAGAGAAACAGTGATTTCCATCAAACAAACAACTAGACAAAGAACAAACACTGCCTTAAACAGAAATTAAAACTCAAAATGTTAGGAATGAAAACCCATCTCTCAATAATCACGCTGAATATAAATGGCCTCAACTCCCCATCAAAAGACATAAGGTGGCAAAACGGATTAAAAATCACAATCCATCTATATGCTGCCTGCAAGAAACATACCTTACAAGTAAAGATAAGCACAAACTAAAGGTAAAGGGATGGAGCAAGGTAATCCAAACTAATGGAACTTGAAAACAAGCAGGAGTAGCAATTATGATATCAGACAAATTAGACTTCAAACCTAAACTTATCAGAAGAGACAAAGAAGGTCATTTCTTACTGGTAAAAGGAACAATCCAGAAAGAGGATATAACAATAGCCAACATTTATCCCCCAAACATAGGTGCAACCACTTTCATAAAAGAAACTCTTCATGACATTAAATCACACATAGACCCAATACAATAATATTGGGAGACTTCAACACGCCTCTCACACTACTAGATCGATCTTCAATACAAAAGGTCAGTAAAGATGCCTCAGACCTAAGGAACACCATAAACCAAATGGACCTAGTAGACACATACAGAATATTCCACCCAACTACACCTGAATTCACATTTTTTTCAGCTGCTCATGGAACTTACTCTAAAATAGACCATATCCTAGGCTACAAAGTGAGTACTAGCAAGTTCAAAAAATGTGACAAGATTTATAGTACTCAAGACTCCAGCCCTGCGTCTTTTCAGATGATAATGGAATGAAACTAGAAATCAACTATAAGAAGACCCAGAGAAACCTCATAAACATGTGGAGACTGAATACCACACTGCTAAATGAGGAATGAGTAAAAGAAGAAATAAGGGGAGAAATCAAGAAATTCTTAAAAACAAATGAAAACAGACACACAACATATCAAAATCTCTGGGACACCCTGAAGGCAGTATTAAGAGGAAAATTCGTAGCACTGAGTGCCCACATAAGAAGAACAGAAAATCACCAAATAAATAACCTAATGACACACCTCAAAGCCCTTGAAAAACAGGAACAGTCTAACCCCAAAGCTAGTAGAAGACAGAAAATTATTAAAAATCAGAGCAGAAATCAACGAGGTAGAGAATAAAAAAATACAAAAAATCAACAAATCCAAAAGCTGGTTCCTTGAAAAAATAAACAAGATAGATAAACCACTAGCCAACCTAACCAAAAGAAAGAGAGAATCAACCCAAATTACTAAAATAAGAGATGAAAATGGTGATATTACCACCGACAGCACGGAAATCCAGAGGATAATCAGAAACTACTTTGAAAAACTATACTCCAACAAAATGGAAAACCTAGAAGAAATTGACAAATTTCTAGAGGCGTACAACCTTCCTAAGTTGAATCAAGAAGACATAGAGAATTTAAATCGATCAATAGCAATTAATGAGATTGAAGCAGCAATAAAGAGCCTACCACCAAAGAAAAGCCCAGGTCCAGATGCTTTCCCAAGTAAATTTTATAAAGCCTTTACAGAAGAACTAATCCCAATACTCCTCAATCTATTCCATGAAATAGAAAGAAATGGGTCTCTCCCAAACACATTCTATGAAGCCAACATCACACTAATACCAAAACCAAAGACAGCTCAAGAAAAGATAACTACAGACCTATATCACTGATGAACTTAGAGGCAAAACTTCTAAACAAAATACTAGCAACGCGCATTCAAAACCACATCACGAAAATCATACATCATGACCAAGTCGGGTTCATCCCAGGGATGCAAGGCTGGTTCAACATACGAAAAACAATCCATGTAATTTACCACATAAAGAGAACTAAAGACAAAAATCACATGATCATTTCAATAGATGCTGAAAAAGCATTTGACAAAATCCAACACCCATTCATGATAAGAACACTGCAGAGAATCGGAATAGAAGGAACATATCTCAACATCATAAAGGCAATATACAATAGGCCCACAGCCAACATCATACTGAATGGGGAAAAACTTCGAGAGTTCCCTTTAAAAACAGGAACAAAACAAGGATGTCCACTATCACCACTCCTTTTCAATATAGTACTCGAGACTCTAGCCAGAGCAATAAAGCAAGAGAAGGAAATAAAAGA
>PVJS01008003.1:0-54356 GCA_004027185.1 Glis glis
CTAGAAGACTGTTTCCCTATTCTCTCTTATAACATTGACATATTCGGACTAGAGGGACACCATAAAACGTATGTGCAACTTCTAGATTATTTCCTTAAAGGTAAAGTTGCTGGTGCTATATATTCTTGTTTCTCCTACCCTTGGCCAAGAACAGTAGCAGTATCAGATCTTGGACCCAAAGATGTAAGCAACATGTTGGGGTTGATATGGTCAATTGGTCAATCGGGGTTATTGGGGACCCTATGTTTATCATAAGAGAGAAATATTATTCTGTCTAATTCAAGGCCCTGTTTTTGAGGTTTCTTTGAGATAATTCTTCAGCTGACATTTCACTTAATAAAGAAATTTATCTTTGTTATGGCATGGCAAAGTATTAAAACTGTTGACTATACTGAAAAAAGGTTATACTTCTGAATCACGTTGCCCTAAAGGAGATTATAAGGAAAAATTTGAGTTAGGATTGTCAGTGTGCAAATAGAAAAGGAAAGCAGTAGACTTTACTAAAGATATCTGTTTCTGACAAAAGTCTAAACTCTAACTTGGCCAAAATTGTTATATCCTGTAAAAGAGACATCCCCTGCTAATGTTTCTAAACTATCAGAAGATAAGACTGTTGCTCAGAGATTTTCTCAAAAGCCTATTTGTACTTCTCAGCCAAATATTGACGGCTCCACCCAGCTACAAAGATCAGATATAATTTTATTAATTTTGCACCATATCCTATAATCTCAGCAAGTGGTCCTCACCCTAACACAAATGCAGAAAATAGATGTGAAGAATCTTCAGGTCTAAGAACTATTTTGGAGAGATCAAGTAAAATAATTTTCACATGTAACTCTTTGGAAAGCAAATAAAAGACTCAGTATATTTTCAAGGCAATTAGTATTGTTAAAGAAAAAGGAAAGAAGAAAGGAAAAAGACAAAGAAGATGAAGACAACATAGGAGAAGAGGCATAAGCCTGCCCTATAAGCAAGTCCCTAGGTCCCCAAATGCCCAAATGTTCCATCAAGTCAGCAAGTAGTATATATACATTATACAGCCCCCAACAGAGCATGCCCTCCAAAACTCACATCAGATTTGCCTGTAAAGTATAATATGCAAATGAAAACTTCCAGGCATCATGGAAGAAAATAGCTAAGAGAGTCATCCAAGGGAGCAAACTAGTGGTTAGTTATGCAAGATCTGGGGTAGCTCAATGTTCCTACACACCAGGATATAGCTGCTGTGGACCACTGAATTCTCTAGGTTTTCTTTTATCTTCATGAATGGATTATTTTCCTACTCTTTCATTGTGTATTAGGTGATGGGAGGGGTGTGCAAAATAATATGTCTCATAGTGTGTAGGCAAGGGATCACAGAAGAAGACTGCATAGTAATAAATTGGAGGCAGAAAATGGATGGAGAATGCATGACTCAGTTGAAGATGTTAAATATGTTCTCTGTCTTCAGAAAAAGGTATGCAAAGGAGCAGATTATTGTCAGTAATCCCCCATATTTTTTTCTGTTTTCATCTCTTTCAATAGCAATTCATTCATAAGTATTTAAGGCTGAAGGATGAGCACCAGGATTCCCAGGAAAGTTAATTTTCAGTATTTCTAGCAACTGGGTTAACCATGTAATTAAGTTTGGGCCAATGGAATTTGAAGGACAGTTGGACTGTTATACATGAGTGAATGAATGCATGAATGGACATTGAGAACTGTCTCTAATTACTGGGGAAAATGCTCAAAATAAAAAAGACTTGTGAATTAAAATTATGACTAATGATAACAATCACAGTTCCCCTTCAAGATTTCAATGAAACTATAAAAATTTTCAATAAACGATATCAAATCTCCACAGTGAACTAGAAAATTGGCTGATAATTTAAATTATTTTATATGATCTGATTTATTCATTTTCTAACTTGAATCCCATTATAAGGAAAAGGATTTGACTTTGAATTAGACATTTTTATTTATATATTTACTTATTTATTTTACTTATATATTTCTTATTTTTGTCCCTTGAAACTTCACAAATTGAGTGCAAGTTAGAAAAAAATAGGCATCCTAACAATTAGTTGATCCAAATTAGTGTTTGCTAGTTCAAAATTTTAAACATCTACTGTATATATTAAAACCCTTATTTTTACTGACTTTTAGAATTTATCAATATACTTTTTCATCTCACTTGACATGGTTTATTTAATTATATGTTTCTACATTTTAAATTACAAGACTTGCTCAGTATGTTCTTTTTGAATTTCATAGAAAACCACAGGTACAGATGGCCCATTAATAGCAATAAAAAGGCAAATTAAAATTATGCAAAACCCTTTGGAAAGCAATTCATTCCACAGCTATTTCAAGGAAAGTGTCTGTGTTTAAAATCTAATGTGATAAGACTTCCTGCTGATACAAGTCATCCTAAAAGAAGTGTTGTATCATCTGAATTATCTGCTTTTGGCAAGAAAGACAGACTACCTAATTGATTTTAATAAACAATGGCTATGAGTAGGATTCCAATCTTTCAGGTTTAGGTCCTAATTCCTTATACAATTTGATAGATAATGGCATTCAAAACCATACTTTCTGATCTACTAATGACTTTCTATTGATATGATAGAGATTTTCTATTGTCTAGAATTATTATGCTCATTTCTATAAGGGTTGCTTTGACCCTACTGAGTATGGTGGATAGCATATTACCAAATTATGGCAATATTATGAAGCTTTTGGTTGAATGAGGCACTGTGATGCTGCAGATACCAATGTCCTTTAGAACTAAACACACATGGGTTTAAATTTTCCTTACTCTTTGGGAATACCTGTTTGGGGATACCTTAATCATACTTCTACCTAGAAAATTATAGTAATTGCTAACAACTGTTTAAAATGTTGTAAAGGTTAAATGTTGTAGCTATGAAAATACTTCATATATTTTAAAGCCCAAGCAAATATTAATATTGTATATCTAGATTGGGAAGAGAGGGAGCTAGGTAATTTAAAGGATTTTAGAATTTGATGCAACTAGCAGCCTGTGTAACATATCTCGGAGGGATGAGGAAGACAGGAGAAAAACCTGTGTCAATGGC
Organism: Glis glis; assembly: GCA_004027185.1. Classification (NCBI taxonomy): domain Eukaryota; kingdom Metazoa; phylum Chordata; class Mammalia; order Rodentia; family Gliridae; genus Glis; species Glis glis. The sequence goes on from PVJS01008003.1 coordinate 3,078, forward strand.
AAAAAAAAAAGGAAGCATGACAACACATTTCTGAAGAGGAATAGAAAAGGAGAATGCAACAGAAGATTGGAGAGAGACCCAGTGAAGAAAGAAAAGAGGAATACACCCCAAAGAGCAAACCCTGGAGAGGAAAGTCCATGGCACAGCGCAGAATTTTGATAGATTACTCTCCTACAGAAATTTATTCTATCGATTACCCCCAACTGTGATTTTATCTACATGCGTGAAAAAAATTAGGTTAAACCATACAAAGCAAATCCCATTCTTAAAGCAATTAGTCAGTAGGTTTGGAAATGTCATACATCAATGAGAATTCATTTTTGGAGATTGAAGGACCAGAGATACTTCAAGCAAGGAGGATAATCAGATTACATTTGATCAACAAAGAAGGCAGGGTTCCTCCAAATTTCTGGAGCAGCTGTGCAGTAATTATGCCATAATTAATTTTGTGTGTATGTGTGTGTGTGTGTGTGTGTGTGTGTGTGTATGTTTCTTCTCAGGATGAATCCTTAATCCTGCACAGCAATTTAAAAGCATCTTAAAAATGCAAGCATCTTAATTTCTTGGAAGTTGTTTGGAATTTATTATGTTCCAGGATGCTGAAATGATGATTTTAGAGAAACTTCCTGAATTATTTCTTATGCTAGAGTTGAGTTGTGTTCCTTGTGCAAAAATATATTTAAGGGTTTTTAATAGGACATTGTATATTCATTACACAAAAAGAAATTGTATACTGAGCAATTTCATTTGTGATATGATTATAGAATTTTGGTGTTTTCCCTGGTGCTCATATTCTCTTAGCTTATCACTGAAATCCCTTTGAAAGTTTTCCCAGGAATTAATGTTCAGCACCCAGAGAGGAACTGGGGTCTTTTCAACACTGCTGAGCTAGAATGACACAAGACTTTATTCTTCAACATTTTGGGGTACCAACCACACATTTTTAGGCTTCATCTCCATCCTAAAGAGATGAAATCTCCTTGAAGTCAGTGGGAGACTCATTTTAAAATTAGTTCTGTAAGAAGCAGGGTAATTTGAGAAACTGGTCTGCAGATAGTATTTGAATAAGGCAGACACACACAATGCCAACTTTGTTATTTGAACTCTAGTCTTGATGTGAATGGCTGTGTGTGTGTGTGTGTGTGTGTGTGTGTGTGTGCAAGAGACATGGTGGTAAGTGAGTACTTGAGCTTTACTTTGTTTCAGTAACTTCAGTAGTTCAGGAAGCCTCTCACAATTTGTTTATAAATACTTGTGTGCACATAACAGCATAAATATCAAAACCAATGTCCATCAAGAACAGGCTGAGAGTAAATTTTCCATATGTATCCGTATATGTACATCCTCAAAAGAGGATTTATTTATTTTAGTTTATGCGGTGGTCCTCACTGAAAGAAACTGATGTATCAAAAGAGTGTTTTTAAGAATGAATTTTAAGAACCTAAAGTTAGAAGCAAAATTAAGGAGTATCGTGCATTTGGAAGAAACCAGGACTTGTCAATCTCATACCACAAACTTGTAGCAAGGGCTAAATTAAGTAAAGCTACCTGGAGTCCATACACATAATGCAATTCTTCTTTTGCTACATTGCAGGAAAGAAATATAAAATGGGAAAAAACACCTGTCCCTCCCCCCGTAATTGTCAAGGAAAAGATGAGAAATTCATCATTTAAGTTCTGCACCTCACCACTGGACACTCTGTGTATTCCAGCCTCCCCATTTCCATCATGGAGTCTGTTTAGAAATTGGAGCAGAGGCTTCTCCAGCTTGTCCAAAGGGAAAGTTCTGAAGGGAAATGCAATCAGCAAGGGAGACTATGGGGAAGAATTACACAAGATTTCTCTGCTGTTCACTGTCAAAACAAACAAAGGTGGCTGTTGGAAGGAAAAAGGGTGTTCTCCAGTGACCAGATTAGTAAACTGCATATTATCTAAAAAACAAAAAATCAATCCTGGCATCTCTTGGTTGTGACTAGATTACTGTGAAAAGAGGAACAAATTAAAAACCCAAGGATTAACATGACCATGTATCAGTGTGTTTCCACAATCAAGTTCTTGGAGAATTTGATTCAAAGGAAGAGTGTTGAAGGATAGGAGGAAGTTACTTTGAGAAGAATGGATCATTATGAAAGACCTTGCAGTTAAAGTAGATGGTATGTGCATGTCATAGAGGCAGGAAATAGAGCAACAAGCAGATCAGTGTTACTGCCTGGATATGGCAAGAAATTAGGTTGAAGAGACAGAAGTCTGATTATCTATCATATGCATATTTACATAAGTGCACAGATACATGCATATGCTATAAGTTACTAAAATATGTGTGGAAATACAAAGAAGCAGAAGTCTCATAAATTTTTACATTTGCTCTTATTTTCCCATGCACCCCAGCTCCACGCACAAGAGCAGCATACTTTGTATATTCCTAGCATCTCTTCCATGGATCTTTGCAGAAGGCTTTGCCTACAGTGGGCTTTCTATCAAGATGTATTTACTAATACTGTGGCCAAAGTATTTCCAAAACATTTAGATTTCAGTTGTGGAGATAACAACACAGTTGGCGTGCAATGGCAGGCACACCAAATTGAAAAAAGAAAAATCAGAATCATTAACCACACCAATAAGACACAGAATTAGCCAACAAAAATACTTGACTGCAATAGGCCAGAGACAAGGCTCAGCTCCTTGGATGATTATCTCCTTTCCTATTCATTACTCCATCATTCCTTAGTCCATTAAGGAAATCACCTGATTTGCTTATAGAAGCAAATGAATACATTAAGAAAAATAAGGAAGGAAGTTACCCTAAGAGGAAAAAGAAAAATATGCAGACTTGAATCAAGGTCAATGATGCAGGTTTGGAGGAAGCAGTCATTTGTGAATACTGCATGAATATATAATGAGTAGAAATAAGCGATCGTGGCTGTTACAGTGAATCTAGTCTTCTTTAACATCATGCTATGATGCTGCCTCTACTGAGATAGCTGGCTTATGTGTATCAGCATAATCAACACTTTTAAGAAAAATTATTTTACAATATTCCTGCCATGTCACATATGCCTTTCCCTGGAGAAGTTAAACCCCCAAAGGCCTTCACTGATTTATTCTTTAAGCAAAGGTGGCAGGATAAATACATTGTAATGTTAACAGCTGGTTTAGAGTTGCCCTTAGGGAGAAAACTATCTTTGTTTAGGAAAACACCTTGATATTCTGCTTTAGATGTGTGAACCCTGAGGACATGTTCTGGAAGGATTCTACAAGAGAAAAAAAATGATATGTTTCTCAGTCTAATAATTTAACAGGAATTTTAAAGCAAACAAAACAGAGAGGGCAGAAAGCCAGACCTTACCGTTTCCAAAGTAGATAGAGATAGTGATGTGGGGGAGGAGAGAGAAAAAACAAAAACACCATAGCAGGAAGCTAGAAATCTTGGAGATTTGTGGTTACCAACAAATTCCTCCTGGGTGACTGATAGCCAAAAGGCTGAAGAACAGGGCTATCTAATGCTCAGTATTGGGAATGATTGCTGTTATGTAACGGTCTTTTTGGTAAGTCCTGCTTTACCTATGAGCAATTCGTGTTGATGGTATTTGGGAGGTGTTGATGGTATTGGGAGAGATAGATACTCCAAATATAGGACAGCCCAGGGCAGAGTGATGAACAAATAGAAGATGAGACACCTCAGGGGAAGAAGAGTTCAGTAGGAAGAGGAATTCAACATCCTATGCAACCATGATAATGTCAACCACTAGATTCTTGTTGCGAATCTCAGGTTTATTGTTTAAAAAGAGGGATTATTGCAAAGTTAAATAACTCTTGAATGAGTACAAACTCAGCTGATACTGGTGTTATACTAATATCGATTGTTTAGGACAAAATCAGGTATCAGATGAGATAATTTCTAGTTAGACAAAAACAATAAATAAAAAGTGTAAAAAAGGAAGATGAAGAAGAGATATAGAAGCACATGCAGAAAAATAAAATAATAAGAAAATTGTTATATGGGTTAATGAGGTGAGAGATGGGTAAAATGGACTGCAAATAATATACTGGAAAAAACTATAGTTATCTCTTTAGTGACTGGCCCTGCCTGGCTTCTCAGAGCTCCACATGGGCTTCAATTTCTCCTCCTGTACCAGTGTTTCTGGAGAACTGATGAAAGAATCTTTATCTGATCCTCCAGCATGTTGTTCAATATGTTTACTTACACAACTTCTCTAAAAACTATGTATGATGTCATTCTTCTAATAAATCCCTTAATGCACACTACTCAAAATGGCTTTGCTTCTTTGACTGAACACTAACTAATTTAGGTTCTTAGAAGTGGCATGTTTGTGTATCCCAATAACCTAAAATATGTGGTAATGGCTTGGAAATTGGTGGCAGGTGGAGGATGGAAAGCCAGCAAGAAATTTATTATGAAAGTCTGAGGAAATGGCCAAGAAATGCTAGAGATAAGAAGGGATGACCCATATTATGTCACAGAGAAAAAAAGTATTTAAAGATTTTCCTGTAACAATGTGAAAGATTAGAAAATGAACCTGATAAATTGATAGCCTTGGCTACCTACCTTACCTCTACATAAATTGCTGAAAGTGACAATTATTATTATTATTATTATTATTATTTTGATACTGAGGATTGAACTCAGGGGCATTCTACCTTTGAGCTATACCCCCGAGCCCTATTTTATTTTTTTATTTTGAAACAGTGTCTAAATAAGTTGCAGATAGCCTCATTAAGTTGCTGAGGCTGGTCTTGGACCTGAAATGCTCTTGTCTCAGCTTCCAAGTGCTGGGAATCAGGCATGTGTCACCATGCCCAGCTGAATTGTTTCCTTCTAGCTGTATGTGATAAGGTCTATAAAAATAAAAATGGGTTAAAGAAGGAGTTGTTCTGTTTATAAACAGAATTTAGAGGAAACATAGAAGGCCACGACTTACTGGGCTAAAAGATAAAACTTTCATCTCAAGTGTTTCAGGCCAGTAAGAAATTCTCAAGGTGGTTTGAGGCCTGGGGCTAAAGATCAGATCCAGGGTTTATCTTCTCTAAGACCTCTTGTTTAGACCTCTGAAGTATTTAAGGCAACATCTCACTTACAAGCCAGCTGTTTACCCTGTAACCCCACAGAAATGTGAGAAATGATGAGTCATCGTGCTTTTAAGCTGCTAAAAGTGTTGAAGTGATTCTTTGTGCTGTTCACAAACTCAAGAGTTATATATAATTAATTTCCTTAGCAGAATGCATTTGAAATCACAATTTTCCCGATACTTAAATCTAAACATGGGCATCACAACTCTCCTTTTTCCTTTACTTCAGGTAAATTAATTTTGGGTTCATTAAGATAATAGTTATAATTGGTAACCATATTTTGTCAAGATAAGACTATAAAATTTCTCCTAATGCTGCACTCCTGACAGATAATGCAACAGAAGTTCTCTGGATGCAATAGTTTGAATTCAGACTACTTGATAATGAACAAGTTACTTCTCTGAACTTCAGGTTCCTCATCTATGTAATAATAACACCTGGTTCTCAAGGTTACTGTAAAGAATGAATGATGCTGAGCATGGTAGTGCACACCTGTAATCCCAGTACTTGGAAGGCTGAAGCCGGAGGATCACGGGTTCGAGACCAGCCTCAGTAACTTTCAAGGCTCTCTGCAACTTATTTAGATCCTGTTTCAAAATAAAATAGCGCTAGGGGTGTAGCTTGGAGGTAGAATGTCCCTGGCTTCAATCCCCAGCACGAAAGAAAGAAAGAGAGAGAGAGAGAGAGAGAGAAAAAAAGAAAGGAAGAAAGAAAGAAAGAAAGAAAGAAAGAAAGAAAGGAAGGAAGGAAGGAAGGAAGGAAGGAAGGAAGGAAGGAAGGAAGGAAAGAAAGAAAGAGAAAGAAAGAAAAGAAAGAAAGAAAACTTAATACATGTCATCTATTATTAGTTCTCAAACAATGATTTACCCTCGCAAATGGAGATCAAGCAGGATGAGATATCAGACCAGGTCCAGAAGAGGAGCCCAGTTCTGACCTTAGGCAAAAGGAGGGATGTATAGTCACAAATCTGACCCTTGGAATGTAATCAAGAGAATAGACCCAATAAAGGGTATTCCCATTTCCCTGAACATATTTACTACTAATATTGAAAAGGCCAGGAAATTATTAGATGGCTTTGCAGAGAACTTAACCGAAGATGTGAAAAATTCAATGATTATTTGTCCTTGCAATGTGAAAAAACTAGGGGGAAAACAGAAACATTTTTATTTATTGCCTCTTACTCATTTCTAATTTTCACTAAATGTTTTTGTTTTTAATTTTTTCTAGATTTTTATGCCTTCATATTTTTTAATTTTCTTAGAAATGTAGCTATTTACCTAAAATCTTAATACTTATTTGTTCTTGGATTAGTGGCTTAACAAATATTTATGAAATACTTCCTATATTCCTGTCACTGTATTACATGTGAGAATACGGCAATGAACAAGAAAGACATAGTTCTTGTCCTCTGGGAATTTTCAATTTAGTTAGAAGTACAGAGGAATGAGCCAGGCATGGTGGTGCATTCCTGTAATCCCAGTACTTGGGAGGCTGAGACAGAAGGATCACAGGTTTGAGGACAGCCTCAGCAAGTAGTGAGACTCTCATCAACCTAGTGAGACCCTGTTTCAAAATAAAAATAAAATAGGGCTGGGGATGTAGCTCAGAGGTAGAATGCCCCTGGGTTCAATCCCCAGTACAAAAAAAAAAAAAAAGAAGTACAGAGGAATGGATAGTAAATTATTGGACAACACAATAATTATTACAATAGGAGAACTATATCCTGCTATTGAAGCTCAAAGGAAGGCATATGGCCCCAATGTGGGTATCAGGGAAAGTGAAGTCCCATTTGAGGACTTGAAGGGTGAGTAAGAGCCCAGCAAAGAAAAGAAGGTACTGGAAGCAGTGAAAAGAAAATGCACAAGAAAATGCCCCGAGGCAAGGAAACAGCCCATCTGACTGCAGGCAAAGAAGGGAAATCTGTGTGGACAAAGAAGCAATTGCTTAGATTGCTGGAGGCCAAATCGTGAAGAGCCTGTAAGCTCTATTACATAGACTCCTCTCTACTTCCAGGGCAAGGGGGACCTCTTACTGGATTTTGGACAAGGATTCATATAATTAAATGATCCCTGTGTGTTGTAAGGAATGGTTTGGAGGAGAAACAGAAGACAAGCTTGATGACGGGGCAGAAGAGGGGGGTTCTTTGTTAGGAATGTTTCAAGATTCATGTGAGGCACCTATGCTAAAGCATTATTGGAGACACACAGAAAGGTGGCTGGACTTGAGAGTTGTTTATAGTGTAGGAACCAGAAATCTTAGAATTTGTTGCTTAACCAAACGTGAGACACAATAGAGATGGAAGCATCAAATTTCAGGCTTGAGAAATTACACAAATATAGCTGGGCGTGGTGGCGCACGCTTGTAATCCCAGTACTTTGGGAGGCGGAGACCGGAGGATCCGGGTTCGCGGCCAGCCTCAGCTCTTGCTCTGTCTCTCTCTCTCTCTCTCTCTCTCCCTGTCTCTCTCTCTCTCTCTCCTTAGTGAGGCCCTCCGCAACCTCATGAAACCCGGTTTCAAAATAAAGCATAAAAAATAGGGCCGGGGGCGTAGCGCGGAGGTAGAATGCCTCTGCATTCAATCCCCGGTACCGCAAAAAAAAAAAAAAAAAAGAAATTACACAAATAGTTGCATCTTTTTATGAGATAGAGAATATAACAGTAGAGGAGAGACAGGTGTTTAGGATGGGAGGATTAATTTACTTCTGAGTCTTATATGATGTCCAAGTTCAGAGTCCAGCATGCAACTGATTATAAGTGGTCAGAATTACAGGGAGCTATTTTGCCACCAGAAGAGAAAAAATATTCGTTTAGTCATTAAAATGTTTTTTTTATTTCCTGATAATAATATATTTTAAGATTGGCATTAGAGAGCTCAAACATCTGGCTATTCGTGAGAATATTTTCTCTTTTTCATGAGTTCTGTTAATTCAAGGCCTGTGGATCTCACAAATACTTTCAAACATCATATTAGAAGATGTACAGCTGGTAATTATCCACATTTTACCTTGCCATTTACTTACCTGTTTATTTGTCTTAGAACCAGAATATACAAGGAGATTTGCAAACTGATTCAAAAAGAAAAAAAAAAAAACGCTTGATTTGTTATTATTTAGTACTTAAGCATGATTGGTATATCTTAAATAATGCGTGAATGAACTTTGAGTTGATTTTCACTTGACAAAGCTTTGGTTCATCGTTGTTAATCATCTGGTATGGGACTCAACTTGGAATAACATTATAGGAAATGCAGATAGAAGATTATCTGTGCTACCTGCAAGACATGAGGTGCATGCTTTGCTTTTTTTTTGTTATCTAGGATTTTACTATAATCAGGTTGGCATTTTATTTTTCATGATGTGTTCATGAAGCCAAGCCACAGGATAGGTGAAAAAAAATTGGCTGATTAGTTTGTTTCTTCAGCTTAGAGATGCTTTTCATTATTGAGAAAATAAAAAAGTTAATACTTTGTGTTTAATATAAGTAATTTCCAAAAATAAATGGCAAAGAGTGCTATCTGTGGGCACTGTGAGGTCTGGCCATGAAGTCTTCCTAAGAAGACCGAGAACAAAGGGACCCAAGAAAGGCACGAAAGAGAGAAATGCCCCCTGACCACTACCCTGCCTTGAGATGACCTGGTCACTGGCCCACCAACCAGCGGCATACAGGACTACTCCTGTACACCCCTCTTCCTTGCCCCATAGAAAGCCCCTAGTCTGTAAGGAAGGGGGCTTCTGACTCTCATGGATTCTCTTTCCTGGTCAGTCACCCCTTCCAGGCTTTACCCCAAATAAAGCCTGTTTGGTCTGTCGAGCAGTGTTTCCTTTGTCACCATATTCCCTGGCACTGTCTAAATAGAGGTGAAATGATAAACTTCTAGTGTAATTTAGAGAGGGGAGAGGAGAATTAAAACATAGTCATGGTTAAAATTCAAAGTGTTGTTACCAAAGGGAGTCTTGATCAGCAAAGTTGCATCCCCGTTTCAATGCCTCCGCTAGCTTTCAGAACATTTGAAAAGGAAAACATTGGATTATAGTATGTAGACATGTATGTATATATATGTTGATTTGAATTCCTGGGAAAGTTAAGTTCTACCCTAGGTAGTTATCAGTATCACTAGATAAGGTCTATCATTCAGCCCTCTGGAACAGTCTCAGGGTGGCATCAGGAAAAGTAACTGCCTCACTCCAAGAGTGTTTGTCTCAGCTGGCACAGCAAGTGTGAGGACTTAAAAGTCATTTTCTCCAAAGATTAATCATGATTCTCTCCTTAAAAATTTACCTCAAGCAAATTTCCAGAATTTTTTAGATGAAAGCTATTTAAATAATGGGTTGTTTAAACTTATTGAAATATTTATGATCACAGACTTAAGAAAGAAAACAATGGAGATGAAAGAGATTAAGATACTGGTGATGTCAGTGAATTGATGTTCATTCTTTCTTGGCAGGCATTCTTGGAGGCTTGACTTACCTTTATGAAAATATTAAAGGGACTTCTGATAAAGACAGAATCCTTTCTGAGAACTGTTGGCCAAGTGATTAAGGGACATTCAATCTGGCATTATAACCATGATTTAGAAAAATAAAACTTACAATACAGGTAAAATGCATAGCTGGACACACACCAGCTTTGAAATTGTATGCAAATTACCTGACTTCTCTGAATCAGTTTATCTTATCAATGGAAATAATAATGCACAGATGACAGTGTTATTATTGATATTAAGTTACATCATTTTGTTTATACTTCTTAGACAGAGGTAGTGGACTATGTACTTGGCACCACTTAAAGTCAACAAATGAGCAATGTGTATTACTTAATGCTAAATAATTTGAAAAACATTTCAATCGTGTATATTGGGGTAAAATGCAAGATAAAGCCTGAGAATACACAGATTTTTTAGGCTTATAGCAATTTGTCAGGCTACACATAGCTCTTTCCCCAAACTATAGGAGTGTAAACCATTTCTCCTTAGTTATCAAGATAATTTACACACTTTTTTTTTGCAATGCTAGAGATCAAGCCCAAAGCCTTGTGTATTCTAGGCAAATGCTCTACTATTGAGCTAGACAATATTAAATTTAAAAAAAATGAGAAGCACTAAAAATATACCTGATACACAGCAGACCTTCCATGAATGTTTTCTTTTAATAAGAGGAAAAGCTGAATTATCAGGATGTGAATATTCAGTGTATAATTAGTTTATATGATAGGTATGCTTACCATTAACTCATTGAGCATTCCTAATAGTCCAAAAGACAGATACAATTATCATTGTTACTTGAAAGATGAAAAAACTGAAAGGAAAAAATGTAAAATAATCTAAGTCCTGGCTTCTAATGAGTAGGAAATGTTGTAATGTTGTTACACAACAATTACATTGTACTAAGAATTAAAATCAGAGGACAACAAAAACCCTGGAAATCAGGGATTCATGGAAAAGCCTGGAATTCTTGCAGGAAAAAATAAGCCTAGGAAAAAGTAATGTCAGTGGCATTTACAACCCAGACATGGTCCGGTTAATCTGACACTGTAGGAACAAGGTCACTGCTGAGCCTCCCTGTTACCTCACTCAAGTCTACTTCTGGAAACATTCTGGAAATATTTTAAAAATATTTCTGCACTTAATTTACTGAGTCCCAAGAAGACTCATGTGATTGGTCCAGCCTGAATGACAAGTCCGCATCCTGGCTTTCAAGATGCAGAAAGAGAGCTTTTTATCTTTTGGGATTCAGTTCAGGAAAACTGAATCCTACTTTCCATTGAATCATATAATTTGGGTTATTTCTCCAAAATAGGATGGGGCAATTGATGCTGAGTAGTTCAAAAGATTCTGTTCACAATTTTTTTTGCACCTAACATGACAAAATATTCTTTGTACAAAGAGACACTTGTGTCTTGAGTGGAGACAATTCAAATCTTCATCAGTATCACCATGCGACGCACATTATTCTCAGTATGTCACATCTTCACTGAATATACTGTAACCTCTAGATCTGCGTTTTCCAATATGGCAGCCACAAGGCGCTTGAAATGGGGCTAATATGAACTGAGATGCGCTATAACTTCAAAATATACAATGCATTTTGAAGGCATGAAATGTTGAAATTATAATATTTTAAGTATATCCATTTAAATTAAGTAAAATGTATTATTAACATAATTTTTCTTGTTATGCTTTACTTATTTAGTGGGAGTACTTGAAATTTTAAAATTATATTTGTAGTTCACATGACATTTATGTTGGACCGAACTGCCCCATTGTAAACTGTATAGCCAAGCACTAAGTGTTACCATGCCCTATGTACTATATGTGGAAAGACAGGTAGAAAAATAGGGAAATTACACTCTATCGAGAGAGAATGACTGGTTTAAGCTAATGTTTCTACAAAGAATGACTATGCACATTAGATAAATGCCTAAAAGAATAGGTCAAAAGCATCAATGAAAAATAAACAATGTAAGAACTTAAAAAAAAACAAGATCTTAGAGAGAAGTAAACTACAATGAACGGAGCTCAGTATTCTCTCAATTTTCACTGAAAATTTTGCTGACTCCTAAATTACAGATGTGCAGAAGTGCTGTGTGCATGTTTGTCACTGTCAACATGATTTACAATATGATGTAAGATTATAATGCACCAATAAAAGCATATAAAAAAGAGACAAGTAGAACAGGTATTCTTTAAAAACAAGCAAAAAACTTATCTCCTAATGCTGAAGAGACAAAAAAATGGAACTAAAAATTCACCAAGGAGAAAGAACTCTAGTAAGAACCTCAGCCACATGGATGAAATGGTGCACTTGGGCAATGGGCAAATCGGAAGAAGACTGGCCTCAGTTGGATTAATGTGATTTACTTAATATCTATCTGTTTGCCAGATTAAAAAAAATAAACCTTTTATAAAGTAAGGGGGGATAAACAGTGGTGATGACTGGGATGTTTGCTTGCCATGGGGAGACAAAGTGGCCACTAGAATAAATTTAATTCAGTGTCACTCATGCCTGGCAGACTAGCCAAGCATTGCCAACTGTACAAGTTTTCCCCATGTCTGTCATACAATAAAAATCTGTGACAAGATAAAAAAAATAAAGTAAGGAAGGGTAATTATAAGACTGTATTTTCATACATATTTTCCAGAATTCAATAAACAAATTATTAGATATGCCGGAAAATGCAAGCAAATAAACAAAAAAGTAGAAAAAAATAAACAGAAAAGGCTGTTAATTCAACTATTGACATATTATTAGAACCAGATTTAAAGAAAAACCTAATTATTTTTATAATCAAGTAAATTCAGGAGGATAATTACAATAGGCAGCATTCAATGACTGCCTATGTTAATATTCTGGGGTGCTGATACTACTCTGCATCCCGACCTTATGATACTTATGTAGATGTGTTTAATTTTTTTTAATTACATCCATCTTCACATTTAAGATTTGTGCATTTTACCATATGCATGCCATGTATTATATTTCAATGCAAATATTCCTCTTTGAAAATGAAGGACTATGGATAAGGTCTCAATACTTTGCTTCTAAAACTTAACACGCAACCAGTAAGTAGTATTTATGACTTCATTTTCCATGTCATTTTTCTTCATCTTTTAAAAAAATGAGCACAAATGTGGTAACTAAAATGTCTCTTTGTCCAGGTATTTAGTCCTTGGCCATTCTGCTGATTTTATGTTACAAAAGTCTTTCATCAACTTCTGCCATCAGGCAAGATATTAGAAAAAGTCACCTTATGTAGTACACCTTTTTCTTCTTTTCATGATTCTTGAATTTATTTGGAAGTAATTATCTTATTTTTCCTTGATTGCCAAGGTTAATCGGCTTGTTCAACACTCTCACCCCTTTTTACCTGTTGGCCAGATGGCATGGGAGCTGAAAGAACTCACTTTTGATCTCTTGGGTTCAAAACATAATAGGTAATAAAACATTTTAATCAAATCACCAGAACTAGAAGAAATCATGTTGTAAATAGAACATTTATAATTAATGTTGCAATCTGAAAAGGGAAAAGCTCTTCTTTTTTGGAGTTGTATATTCTGAATACAGATTGCTGCTATGGCAATGGAAGCAACAACAGGTAGAGGGGCTTATTGTTTACAAGATCTGGTTCAAGCAAATTGCAGGTACTAATTTACTTAAGCTAATTGAGTACTTTGAGTATTACCCATATTAAGGATAGGAAAACTGAGACAAAGAGGTGAAATGATTTTTCTAGGTCACAGAGCTAATGTAGGGAAAGAGCACAGGTTTGAACTGAAGCAATGCCACTCCAGAGTTGGAACGTCATGTTCCCTTTCTAAGAACTTTTAATGAGTCATAACTCACATAATAAACTGCATTCATATGAAGTTTATAATTTAATAGGTTTAGTGTATATGTAACCTGTGAGAACACCATTACAATGAGGATAATGAGTGCATCCTTCACGCCCAATATTGTCCCCATACTTCTCTGTAATCTCTCCTCCCCACATGTATCCATATCCTGATCAAGAGACAACTGCTACTGTATTTTCTAGAATAATAGATTAGTTTGAATTTTCTAGAATTTTATACAAATGATTTCATACAGTAGACGCATCTGATACCTTGGCTTCTTTCACTCATGATACATTCATATTGCTGTGTGTACCAATAGCGTATTTATTTTTATTGCTTAGTAGTACTCTGTTTTATGGATGCCCTACAATTTACTGATTCACCTGTTGAATGACATTTGAGTTGTTTCTATCTTTGGTTTCTACAAATAAATCTACAAAGGACATTTGTGTACAAGTCTTTGTATGAACATATGTTTTCATTTATCTTGGGCAAATATGTTGGAATGTATTAAAGTCACATGATAGGTTTATGCTTGATTTATTTGGGGGGAGTACTGGGGATTGATCCCAGGGGCAGTCTCACTAAGTTGCTGATGGTCTCACTAAGTTGTTGAGATTGGCCTCAGATCTCTGATCCTCCTGTCTCAGCCTCCCAAGTACTGGGATTACAGGTGAGCACCACCATGCCAGGCTATGATTGATTTTTTATGAAATTACCAAACTGCTTTGTTAGATGATTGTATCATTTTGTATTCCCTCCAACAATGTATAAGAGTTCTATGTATTCTACACACATATAATGATTAGACTTTTTGATTTTAAACATTCTAATAGGTGTGCATTGGTGTCTCGTGGTGGTTTTAATTTGCATTTCCCTTATGATTAATGATGTTAAGTGATTTTTGGTTTTTGTGTGCTTATTTGCAATCAGTATATCTCCTTTAGTGAATTGTCTATTATGTGATCATTTTAATTGGGTTGTTTTTTTTTCTTTTAAATTGAGACAATATATCTATTCTGGATAAAAGTCTGGTTTTTTTTTTCTTTGTTTTTTTGTATTAGGTATTGAATTCAGAGGCATTCTACCTCCAAGCTATACCTCCAGCCCTTTTTATTTTGAAATGGAGTCTCGCTGAGTTGCTAAGAAAAGCATTTTAATTAAATATGCAAATAGAGAATATTTTCTCCTGGTCTTTGACTTATTTTCTACTCTTATAATAGTTTTTGAAGAGAAGACATTCTTAATTTTAAAGATGTTTATTTTTTCATTTTATGGAGGGTTTTTCTGGTGTTATATAAAAGAACCCTTTTCTAGCCCAAAGACACAAATATTTTCTTTTGTTCTTTTTTCTAGGAATTTTTAACTTTTCAATTTTACATTGGGATTTCTTATCCATGTGAGTCAAATTTTGTATATGGTATAAAGTGTACATAAAAAGTCACATTTTAGCCGGGCATGGTGGCGCACGCTTGTAATCCCAGTACTTTGGGAGGCAGAGACTGGAGGATCCGGGTTCGCGGCCAGCCTCAGCTCTCCTCTCTCTCTGTCTCTCTCTGTCTCTCTCTCTCTCTCTCTCTCTCTACTTAGTGAGGCCCTCCGCAACTGCGTGAGACCCGGTTTCAAATAAAGTATAAAAAAATAGGGCCGGGGGTGTAGCGCGGAGGTAGAATGCCCCTGGGTTCAATCCCCGGTACCGCAAAAAAAAAAAGTCACATTTTTCTACATTGTATGGTTGAATTATGCCCCTCAACCAAAAAAGAAATATTGAAGTCTTAAAACCCAGTGCCTGTGAATATGCCTTAAAACCCTGTGCCTTATTTATATACAGGTTCTTTGAAGATTATCAAGTTAAGATGACAGATCATTAGGGTAAGTTCTAATACAATGTGACTGTTATCCTTACAAAAACAATAAATTTGGACACAGGAATACACACTCAAGGAGGATCATGTTGATGTGAAGGTAAAAATTGGGGTGTGAATCTTCAAATCAAAGAGAGCCAAAGATTGCCTACAAACCACTAAAAGATAGCATTTTGGCCTTTCTTACAGCTTTCTGTAGGAATCAACCCTGCTAATACCTTGATTCAGACTCTAGCCTCAGAATTGAGACAATAAATGTGTGTTTTTTGTTTTTTTGTTTTTTTAGTGCTGTGGATTGAACTCAGAGGCATTCTACCTCAGAGCTATATTCCCAGACCTTTTTAATTTCTGTTTTGAAACAGGGTCTCACTAGGTTGCTGAGAGTCTTGTTATGTTGCTGAGGTTGTCCTTGAACCTCTGATCCTCCTGTCTCAGCCTCCCAAGTACTGGGATTACAGGTGTGAACCACCATGCCCAGCTAAATTTGTTTTTCTTTTTTTTTTTTTTTGCGGTACCGGGGATTGAACCCAGGGGTATTCTACCTCCGCGCTACACCCCCGGCCCTATTTTTTATACTTTATTTTTGAAACCGGGTCTCACGAAGTTGCGGAGGGCCTCACTATATATATAGAGAGAGAAAGAGAGAGAGTGACAGGGAGAGAGAGAGCTGAGGCTGGCCCCGAACCCGGATCCTCCGGTCTCCACCTCCCAAAGTACTGGGATTACAAGCGTGCGCCACCATGCCCGACCTAAATTTGTTTTTGTAAGCCATTCAATATGCAGTGCCTTTTAACAGCAGCCCTAACAAACTAATAGTCTCATGAATATCTAACTTTTCTGCAATAATTTGTTGAACATAAAACTTTTTCCGCCATTGAATTGCCTTTGAAATTTGTCTAAAAACAATTGATGATATACATGTGTGTTCTACCAGATTCTCTTTTGCTTCATGGATCATTTTGTGTATCAATGCTAGTATCATAGTGTTTTAGTCAGCATCCTCACTGCTGTAATCCAAAACATCTGACTACCACAACTCGGAGGAAGGAAGTTGATTGGTTCACACTTTCGGACATTTTAGGGATTCAGTCAATGTTAGAACAGGGGAAGTCTGCAGAACTCAGGCATGGTGCAGGGAGCAGAGAGAGAGAGAGAGAAAGAGAGAGAGAGAGAGAGGGCAAGAGTCCTGCCTTCAGATCACAGAGGTCAGAAGCAAGAGAGAAAGAGAGCAAAAGGAGGAGTAACCCTATATAATACCCAAGGCCAGACCCCCAGGGGCCCCTCCTCAGAAATCAAGCCCCACCTCCACCATGGCTGTCTAGTCTCCCAAAGGTCTAGGGGTACATTCTAAATCCAACACATAACACACAGCTTATTTATTACTTTAGCTTTGTAATGAATCTTGAAGTCATTAGATGATGGGCAAGTTGTTCCCTTCTTTTCAAAGTAGTTTGGCTATTGCAGAACTTTTGCATCTCTATAATATTCTTAGAATAAGCTTGTCTAATTTCACAAAAATATATCAGGAAGTTTATTAGGACTAGTTGAATGAATAACTCAAGTTTTGAGAATTGATATCTTATCATTAATGAGCCTTCTCGCCTGTGAACATGATATCATATTCCTCTTATTAAGTTCTTTATCTCAACAATTTTTGTTATTTTTTGTTGTTCAATCCTTTCATTTCTTTTGTATGTGCATTTCTGAGTATTTCATATTTTGGATCCTATTCTAAAAAAATAGTATTTTTAATTGCATTTTCTGATTGCTTGTTACTAGTAACATTTTGTGTGTTGATATTGTATCCACCTGTAATCCCAGAATTTAGGAGATGGAGACAGGAGAGCACAGGCTTGAAGCCAGCATATGGTAACAATGAAATTCTATATCAAAATAAAAAAATAAGAAGGGCTGAGGTATAGCTTTGCAGGTAGAATGCCCCTTGGTTCAATCTCCCATTCAATAGAAGAAGAAGAAGAAGAAGAAGAAGAAGAAGAAGAAGAGGAGGAGGAGGAGGAGGAGGAGGAGGAGGAGGAGGAGGAGGAGGAGGAAGAAATGGAGGGAGAGACAGAGGGAGGAAAGGAAGGAAGGAAGGAAGGAAAGAAGGAAAGAAGGAAGGAAGGAAGGAAAAGGTATTGTATCCCAAATCCTGAAACCCTACAAAACTCATCTATTAGTTCTACTAGACATTTATAGATTTTATAGGATTTTCTGCTTAGTTAATCCCATCTTCTTCACACATAATTTTATTTTTTTTCTTTCATTTCTGGATGCCTTTTATTTATATTTCTTGCCTTAAGGCATTGGTTGGAATCTCCAGGTTTGGAGTGGAGTGGTGATAGTAGACAACCCTACCTTATTCTTGATCTAGAGAGAAAGCATTTAGTCTTTCAATAATAAGTATAATATAAGCTTCATATTTATATTAGATGCCTTTTATCCAATAGAGGAAATCTCATTGTATATCTATATTGCTGACATTTTTTTCAGATTTAATGCTGAAATTCGTCAACTGCTTATTTTTGTACCTATTAAAATAGCTATGCATCTTATATGAATAAATTTAATTGTGGGAAATTAAGTTGATTGACTCTTGAATGCTAAGCCAACCACTTCTGAGATAAACTCTACTTTATAATGATGCATCGTCCTTTTTATACATTGTTGGAAGCGTTGCTAAAAATTTTAAGACTTTTGAAGGGTATGTTTATGGGTATTATTTGTCCATAGTTTTCATTTTTTGTAATGTCTTTATTTAGCTTTTTTATAAGAATAGTGATAGCCTCACTATTTTGTGCTTATTTTCTTCTTTAATTTTATGGAATAATGTATGTAAAATTAGTACAATTTTATTTGAATATTTGATAGTGTTCACCAGTTAAATCATATGGACATTTAGGGGTTTTTTTGGTAGAAGGATAGCTCATTATCATTGATAATATGTGTATAGTTTATATGACATGATCACCTTAATGCCTGGAAATATCTTTTATTCACCAACTTTTTTGCCTGATACTGTATAGTCATTCCAACTTTCTTTTGGTTTGTGATAGCATGGTATATATTTCCTATATTTTTTTTGCTTTGTATCAGCCTGGGTTTACATTTAATTTAGGTTTCTTTTAGGTTGCATATAGTTGATTCCTTTCATTTTATATAATGTTACAGTCTCTGCCCCTTAAATGCAGTGTTTATATTATTTATACTTAATGTAATTATTTATTTAGGAGGTTTTAAAATGACACTATTTTTATTTGTTCCTTCAGATCTTTGGTCTTTTTTCCTTTATGTTTTGTTTTGGTTTTGTTTGTTTTTCAGTCTTCTTTTGGATGAAATCTTTTTATGTTTTTGTTATAGCTTCTCTGGTTGCTGTTAGAATTATTTTAGCACTTTCTTTATGGTTTATGGTACACAAATTTAGCTTACCATGGTCTACCTTGAGGTGGCATTACACTATTTCATGTCAGTGTAAGAACTTCACAACATTGTACTCTTAGTGTACTTCTCCCCAAGCCTCACTCTGTGCTATTTCTGTCCTACTTTCTGTAATCCTCCTCAAAAATATTATTGTTGTATTTGATTTAAAAGATAAATTATCTTTTAAGGAAATTTATATAATAATGGAAAAGCCTTCATTTTAAACAGGTAGTTACAATTTTTGTGTTTATTTGCATAAATCCACCTCCCACCTAGTGTTATCTTCCTTCTGTTTTGAGGCCTTCCTTTTAATTTTTTATTGTTTTTCATATTTTCTTGTATTGAATTCTTCTAGTTTTTTGCATTATCCTTTCTTGATTAAGAGTTCTAGTTCAATGTTTTTTTTTTCTTTCAGTACCTTAAATATATTATTCCTCACTTTTATGGTTTGCATTATTTAAAAAAATCTGTTGTCATTCTTACCTAATTTCTTTACATAATGTCTTTTTACCTCTTCTTAATTTTCCTTTCAAAATTATTTTATAAGCAATTTTATTATGGTATACTTTGTTATTTCCTTTGTTTCTTTCGTAACAGTGGATTTATAGTTTTCATCACCTCTGGGAAATTTTCAGCCATTATCTTTTCAGAAATTTTTCTCTCCATGATCCCTTTCCTCATATTTCATGATTTCAATTACACATAATTCTGGCAGCTTAAATTATATCATGGTGAATTGATGATCCATTCATTTCTTTTAGCCTTTTTTCTCACTCTATTTTACTTTGAACAGTTATATTCCTATATGTTCAAGTCTACGAGTCTCATTTTCCAATTCCAAACCTTTCTTTAATATCATCCAGACATATTTTTAATCTCTGACATTGTAGTTTTTAAATTATAGAATATTTATTTGCATCATTTTATTGCTTTCATGCCTCTACTTTACCTGTTAAATCTTTCTTCTAACTTCCTGAACATATGGAAAATATTTTCATAACTCTTTCAAAGTTTTTATTCTACTAAGTCTATCATACATGTCATTTCCACATCAATTTAAATTAATGGAGTGTTCTCATTATCAGTTATATTTTCTTACATCTTTGCATGCCTAGTCATATTTTATTAAATCATGAGCATTATATAATTTAACTTATTGGTTGTCATATATATTTTATATACACATATATATGTACATATATATACATATATTTACACACATATATTGCTAGAAATCCTTTTAAGTGTTATTCTTCTTTTTTTTTTTTTTTTTTGGCGGTACCAGGGATTGAACGCAGGGGCGTTCTACCTCCACGCTATGCCCCCGGCCCTATTTTTTATACTTTATTTTGAAACCGGGTCTCACGAAGTTGCGGAGAGCCTCACTAAGTAGAGAGAGAGAGAGAGATAGAGAGAGAGAGAGCGAGCGAGCGAGAGAGAGAGAGAGAGAGAGAGAGAGAGCTGAGGCTGGCCGCGAACCCGGATCCTCCGGTTTCCGCCTCCCAAAGTACTGGGATTACAAGCGTGCGCCACCACGCCCGGCGCAAGTGTTATTCTTGATACTGTTGTTACTTAGAAAGGGTTTGATCCTTTCATGTCTTTATATTTTAAGCTTTGTTAAATTGACCAGGATCATGTTTATTCTTGGGTCAATTTTCTCTACTACTAAAACAAGACTATTTTTAGTACTCTAATACATGCCTCATGAATTGTGGATTTCTACTCTATTATTAACAGGCACTATTTTCAACCTTTTGGCACTGTGGGCACTCTTTTTTATAATCCCTTTGGGTTTTTTTTTTTTTCTGCATCAGCTAGCTTTTTCACATGCATGTGCAGTTCAGTACCTAATTGAAAACTCTAAGAGTAGTAAGCTAATGAATCTCATGGGCACCAGCCTACATTTTTCCACTATAAGTCGAATTACTTGGTTGAAGTGGAGTTACTTGGTTAAAGGATTACCATATGCAGATTTATTAGATGGAAGTCCTGGTGGAAGCAGGATTAATAAAGAAAGCAATTATAAATTTAGAGTAAGTATCTATTTCAATGAAAAACATTAAGTAGCTCTTTCCAAGACTAATGGTATCCAAGAAAATAAATTCTACACGAAGATCCTCTTTTCAATGGAACTGTAATAGTGGCTTTGTATTGATAGTAAATGGGGCATTAATTGTGGCAGTGCCACATTTGTTCTTGTTGAAGAGGCATCTGTCTCTGCCATTATAGCTACATTGTTCTTGAGTCCATTGAGCATCTTATAGGTGATTGGAGAAGAGAATGTCTGGTAATTGAAAAAATAACAAGTCATCAATATTGTTATTTAACGCTTTTTCTATAGAATCAAACTTTTGGTTTATATACAAGGGACCCAAATGCTCTCACATCCTTACATTCCACACATATGTTAAATGGCCCAGACATGTGCAATTTTCGTTGTCATTATTTCCCCATTTGTGAAACTCGTAAGTCCCAAGGTAGTGATCTAGACAAACCATTTGCTACCACTCATGAATCCATTACATTCAAATATTTCTGATTTAGGTATAATTTGTGGAGGAGAGATAGATTGCATGAACTTGTACTCATTGGGCATATTTCCTGCATTGTGTCTCTTGGGCTGTAATACCATAAAATTTCAATTCCAGATGTGCTCATTACATAATGCAAAATTACTTATAAGTTAGGCTCAGATTATTTTTCTTCATAGTCCACTGTTCATAAGAAAAAAAAAATCCCAAAAAGCCACAAGTATGGGTTAAAGGAGAAACACCATGTGCCTACTATAGGCATACAGTAAGGATCACCTACTCATTCAACTAAGATGTCTTTAGTGACTCTTCATTGAGATTTAATAAACTAGATTTCTTATAATTGATGTTGAATTGCTGATAGATATGCCATAAAGCACCACAGAATCAGATGCTAGTTGGTCCAGGGGAATTGGGGCAGATGTTTTGGGGGAATTTCTGTAATTTTGACTTGACATAGAGGGCACCACCATTGAAGAGTTTCTGTCAGAACCATAGCATCGATCCAAAATCTCTGATAAATCCAACAGTTATTGACAAATTCATCCTAATCCATGGTCAAGAACCTTAGAAACTCATTCCCATATCCATTACTGAAATTTTTACCAATAAAAATGTATATATATATATGTACAAATTTATACACACACACACACACACACACACACACACACACACGTGTCTTCTGGTTTTAAATTGGTAATTTGTTTCTCAAGTCGGACTGGTATTTCCCTCCTTAAAATAATAAGCCACACAAAATGGGGCCTTTATCTGTTTAAGCCATCACTGTATTATATTGACATTTAACCAATATATAATGAATATAATAGTGAATGAGTATTTTGAGTTTTAGGTCTGTAAATAATGGAAGCTGGTAGAATAGAGATGAATTTGCTCATCCAACAGGTGTGACTCCTTTGGGGGAGAGTCATCCCTGTGCATTAGCACTTTGTAGGAACTATGTACTGCAATTTCTCTGTGATCAATTTCTCTGTGACATCAACCACACACACACACACACACACACACACACACACACACACACATATACAGATAGATAGAGATTACTGAGTCATTGTATTTAATAGTTTTGATGCCAATGGCTTTTGCTCTCTATGAGAAGTAAAATATATAATAATTTATTAATAAAATATAGCATTATAAGTTTCTAATTAAATGCAATATTTGCATTCATAACAATAGATCTAAAAAAATAGAGTGACTCTTTCTCAAGGAAGAGCCTTTCTGCTGAGACTCTCCTTCAACAAACTTCAAGATGTTTAGTAGAGTACCCTGAGTCAATGCCTTTGTGTTAGACAGTAAGAGGATCCTTTAGGCTCTCTCTGCTGCCCTGCAAGAGCCTGCAATTTTCCCCAGGGCTAATATATGCAGAAAGTAAATCTTGACCTCATTAGTCAATTGCTGTAATTTTAACTTAGAAGTTCTAAGATGAAAGAAACTGCAAATTTTCTATTTTTTCCTATAGATCCTTTACTAAATTAAATCAAAACTTAACTGTAAAGAAGAATGCTTTTACTGCCCATTTTCTATCAAATAGAAGTATACAAACTTAGACTGGGAGAAAATAAACTGGCAAACCAGAAGTAGATTCTATCTCCCATACCGTTGCTTGGCAGGCTGCCTGGGCTTGTCCTAGCTATTTTGTGTAAAGGGGGATTACTCTTTAATTTTACTTCATCTGAAACCAAAGAATCTCTCTGGTTCCCTAGAATACCATTCATCCTTTGCACCAAATAGACATGACATGCTCCTCTATTATAAGTTAGGAAGTATTTCCCCCTAAAGCCTTTCTTTGGAATCTCCCCTGTTTAGAAGATAATAGATAGTATCTTCAAAAGCATCATCCTCCATGAAATTCCTTTTCCAATCCCTACAATCTTCCTTGTGATGTCTTCTTGGCTAAATTGCTTTGAATTACATTCCTGTTTGCTTTTAGTCTCAGCTTCAAAATTAAATTTAGAATTAATATGATGTGTCCAAGCAAGCCAAATAGATTTATTACTTTTCCACTCTAGATTTTTTGTTAACAGAGAGAAATTTTAATGGCACATATTTCTTCATTCCCTCCCCTGGCATCAGCAGACATTTTAAATTCAGCTTCAATATGTGAAACAGATAGTGTATGAACATTCAGAGCAGTTTCCCATATCAGCTAAAAGTTGAAACATTTGAAGTTGGTATTAAAGCAAAAGAACTCAAAATTGATGATACCTGAAGAAAAGACGAGGACTATTTTTAACATTCAAAACAAGGAGCTAATTTGGCATTAAAAGAGGAAATGAGGTATAACATTTTGGGTGCTTTGCTTTATTTTGAAACAGAGTCTTGCTAAATTCTGGAGGGTCTCTTTAAGTTGCTGAGGATGGCCTCAAATCTGTAATCCTCCTGACTCAGCCTCCCAAGTACTGTGATTATAGGCATGTGCCACTACAGCCAACTGTATAGTAGTTTTTTACTGATGGGTAACAAAGTGCCACAAACTTAGCAACTTATAACAGCACCCTTTGTTAGCTCACAGTTCTGTGGGTCAGATGTGTGGTAGAATGTAGCTGGTTTACTTTTCCTGGTATGATAAAGGTAAGTCATCAATTTACAGGGCTGTTTTCCTACCTTGAGGAACTAGCAGCAAGGTCATGCTTGTTGGCAGAATTCTGTTCCTTCTTTTTGTTTCCTTGCTGGCTGCCAGTCAAGGGCCACTCTGAACTCCTAAAGGTCTCCCATGTTCATTTGGTGGCATGTGGCCCCCTCCACCTTCAGGTTAACAAATGCATCTAAATATTTATGCTTCTCTGCCTTCCTTCATTTCTGTGTGCCTAGACCCGGATTTAGAAGGTTGACATGATTAAGCCCATTCTATTTGGAGAATCTTCCTATTTTAAAGTCATTTTAATCGTTATATCTATCCTATAGCCATCTAATGTAACCTAAGCTTGGAAGTGATGTCTTCAATAACCACAGGTTCCACCCATATTCAGGGGGAAATTATAGAAGAACTAAGGTCATTGGAAGTCATTTTAGAATTCTTTCTACCACCGGGAGCTCTGTAAAAATTTGACAAAGACTACTGAAAACTTCTTCTTTCAACAAGTTCATATTTATTTATTTATTTATTTATAATTTTTAGGCAATGGCAAATTGACCATATCCTATAAATTGTTATTAGATAATACTGATATTTATGTGGCTATTGAATTTTAAAGTACAATTTTAGCTTTAGTGTTTAACATAACAGGAGTAAAGATCAAAATCCTAAAAACATTCATAGATATGAAGTCACAGTGAACCTAAAGAATCAACTTCTGTTTTAATTTCTCATATAAAGCATCTCAATCTCTTTAAATCATAGCAACTTCAGTCAGTCCTACATAGAAATAAAGACCTTGACAGCAAACTAGCTAATGAACGCAATAGAATTTTCAGCACCTTGTCATTTGCTGCCATCTCCGCCATCACCTCAGGGCCCCGGGGGAATTAGCTGTTTGAAGAAGGTCAAAGGGCCTGAGATGGTGTTGGAGCTTGCATCTGAACTGACACCATTCTGACTCAATAATGATAAATGTGCTGGAAAGGAGTACATCACCGGAGTAATCACTGTTCAAAAGAACACATTTGAAAAAGAAAGCAAGATGTGATCAATTCAGTTGTGTTAATAAAAATGCAAAAGCGCAGCACTCTAGCACCATAAGATCCAACAACAACAAAAAATTTACTGAACAAGTTAGGGATGCCTCAATGTAAACTTCAAATTGTATTTAGTAAAAATGATACACACACACACACACACACACACACACACACATTTTGACAATTTAGTGAGAAGGGATTTCAGTCTTTTCAAATCACATTTTCTATGTAAACATTTTGAACCCTTCTCCCCACTTCTAAATTCTTTTAAATTACTATGTCATAAGAATCATATAAACCTGAAATTCCTCATTTGACTAAAAGGACATAAACATCACAACAGGTGAGTGCTGCTACAGAAATAAAGCTAAAACAAATCATATTCATTACCGATCCTCTTCCATTACTTGGAGTATGTCTGTAGAGATATGCTGGTGTAAGGGTTTTTAGGCATCTTACAAATTGTCAGCTATTTATAAAGCATCAAAAAATGTTTATAAATATTCTTCTGGATTTAAAAACATATCTACCTTGCTCAGGAATTGTATTCCTTCTAATTTCCTGGGGCTCCTGTGGACCTGCTCAAGAGCCTGGGGTTGTTGGTACTTGGTCCTTAATCCAGGTACTGTATATTATAATAGCTGCTGATAACTGAATATTACTACTGTAAGGGTATGGATTTAGAATGTCCTCCTAGCTCTCATGGAAACAAGATAGCAGTGTTGGAAGCAGGACTTGGTTGCAATCTCATCAGAATTAGCTGGGAGGTGGCCTGGGTCAATAGGGTGTGGCTAGAGAAGGTGGGTCCCTGGCAGTGTGGCCTTGGGGATTGTGTGTGTGTGTGTGTGTGTGTGTGTGTGTGTGTGCGTGCGCGCACGCTCGCGCACGTTGTGTAACTAGAGATTGAACCCAGGGGCATTCTACCTCTGAGCTACACCCCTAGTCCTATTTTTTATTTTTATTTAGAAACAGAGTCTCACTAGGTTGATGAGAGTCTCACTACTTGCTGAGGCTGTTCTCGAACCTGTGATTCTCCTGTCTTAGCCTCCCAAGTACTGGGATTACAAGTGTGCACCACCACACCCAGCTTGACCTTGGGGATTATATATGATTTTTAGTTTCTCTTCCCACTTGCTCACTGTCTTGCTTCTGGCCTCCATGAAGTGAGGAGCAAAGCCTTATGCTCTCTCTCTCTCTCTCTCTCTCTCTCTCTCTGCTTTCTGCCACCATGCCCTGAGATTCAGACCCCAGTCTCATATTGACTGAACCCAGAATTTCCAAGGAAACCATGAGCAGATAAATCTTCCTTCCTCTAAGTTTTATGGCCAGTTCTTGGATTATACAGTGAGAATGCTGATTAAAACCCAGAATTCTGCTCAGGCCTTCTTTCCCAAAGCCAGGAAAGTAATATTCTATGTGACAGCTAAAAAACTAAAAATCAGAAATATTTGGCAATTTGTTCAAAGCAATAACTGGCAGAGTGGAAATTATTTAAGTTCAGGACTCCCTAAATCTTTAAAGCTAACCAATCAGATAGAAAACATGATTACTTGAAATATAAGAAGAAAAGTAAAGATCGACATATCTATCGCCACACCACAGTCATCAGTCTATTTCAGTGGGCATGTTAGACCACCATTCACTGTCCACCAGTTCTTTGTTCCTTCAAAAATATTTGGGCCAGGTGTGGTGGTGTATGCCTATAATCCCAGTATTTGGGAGGTTGAGACAGGTGGATCTCAGGTCCAAGGACAGCTTCAGCAATATAGCAAGATGCTCAGCAACCTAGCAAGACCCTGTTTCAAAATTTAAAAAATAAATAAATAAAAAGAGCTGGAAGTGTAGCTCAGAGGTTGAATGTCCTGGATTCAATCCACAGTACCACTAAAAAATAATAATAATAAAAAATGGGAGTTTGTTTTGTCAACACTACTTCATTAAGTATAGTATATTCAACTCTTAGAACAGAAAACTCTCTCTGCAGTAATCAATAACATGTGAAATGGTTTCTTAAAATAGAAACAGATCACTCTAGAAGCAAAGAGCATGACTTGTCTCTTTTGTGGTAGCTGGATATTATGCAAAGAGAATGAAGAGCACGAAGGAGGATTTGAGGAGTGGTGGGGACAATTCACCTGATTTGGAAAAAGTCCTACAAGAGAGCCAAATTGAACTTGGGGTCTTTTGGGGTGCAGGGGGAGATTATTGAGGGTAGAGATAATGAGGATGCTTCTTGGCAGGTAAAATGTTTATAAAAGTAATATCAGTGTAGGACTGTTAAACCTAGGAAAAGAGTTGAAGGGAAATGTGAGATTTGGAAATTTTGGATATTTACCCATGGAGTAAATTGCTTAAAATATCTTTCAGTATATCACAAGAACCCAATACAGCTGGGCGTGGTGGCGCACGCTTGTAATCCCAGTACTTTGGGAGGCGGGGACTGGAGGATCCAGGTTCGCGGCCAGCCCCAGCGCGCGCTCTCTCTCTCTCTCTCTCTCTCTCTCTCTCCCTGTCTCTTTCTCTCTCTCTCTACTTAGTGAGGCCCTCTGCAACTTCGTGAGACCCAGTTTCAAAATAAAGGATAAAAAAATAGGGCCAGGGGTGTAGCTCGGAGGTAGAACGCCCCTGGGTTCAATCCCCGGTACCGCAAAAAAAAAAAAGAACCCAATACATTTGTTGAATGAATGTATAAAAAACAAATAAGCGGAAGAATGGATGGTCTGTGTCTGTTATTTCTATGATGAATTAGTTCTTTGACTAGTTATTTGGGTAGCACTAAATAGCTGAATATATATCTATTAAAAATAATTATTTGTCTGGGTGGGACGATCGATACCTGTAATCCCAGCTACTTGGGAGGCTGAAGCTGGAATATTGCAAATTCTAGACCAGTTCAAGCAACTTAGTGAGACCTTGTTTGAAAATAACATAAAAAGAGCAGGTGTTGTAGTTCGGTGTTAGAGTACCTGCCTAGCATATGTGAATCACCAGTAGAGAGAAACATATACATATATGTGTGTGTAAGTGTGTGTGGTGTGTGTGTGTTTGATATCACAATATAACATTATTAGTTTAAGTTACCATTTTTGCTGTAAAAGAAATAGATTCCTTCCATTAAAAATACTTGTATATGTAAAAAATTGGGATGTGAATTTTTGTTTATTTGGGCTTCTCTTACATGTTTAAATTAAATTTATTTTTGAATGATGCATAATATAAAAATAAGACATCATGTGCTATTTTGATAGATGTATACATTGTACAATGTTTAAATCAGGTTAAACATATCTATCTCCCTAAATATTTGCCATTTATCTATTATGAAAACATTCAAAATCCCTTTTTGTAATCTTTTGAAATACCTAGTATATTATTGTTATCTATAGATAACCTTTTGTGCAATAGCACACCAGAACTTCTAACTCCTATCATACATCTACATTTTAAATGTAGTTTTTGATTAATTAGCCTGATCACATACAACCTAGTAATGAAGAAACATTAGAAACTTAAGAAATAAAAAAGTAGTCATAAATGCAAAATTAATTTGTACAACATGTAAGTTTAGATTTGCCTTGTAGCTTAGGTGATTTGCAAATTAAGAATCCAAATTTTACAGCCGGGCGTGGTGGCACATGCTTGCAATCCCAGTACTTTGGGAGGTGGATACCGGAGGATCAGGGTTCGCGACCAGCCTCAGCTCTCTCTCTCTCTCTTTCTCTCTCTCTCTCTTTCTCTCTCTCTTTCTCTCTCTCTCTCTCTGTCTCTCTCTCTCTCTCCCTGTCTCTCTTTCTCTCTCTACCTAGTGAGGCCCTCCGCAACTTCGTGAGACCCAGTTTCAAAATAAAGTATAAAAAAATGGGGCCGGGGGGTATAGCGCGGAGGTAGAATGCCCCTGGGTTTAATCCCCGGTACCACAAA
Source organism: Glis glis (assembly GCA_004027185.1). NCBI lineage: Eukaryota > Metazoa > Chordata > Mammalia > Rodentia > Gliridae > Glis > Glis glis. The sequence goes on from PVJS01008003.1 coordinate 31,876, forward strand.
AAAAAAAAAAAGAATCCAAATTTTACTTTCCTGGATTATCCATGACAGTTTGGACTTCTATTTCAGTCACAGGCTGATCACAATCATTTTTCATAATTATCAAAATTATTTTAAGATTTTATTCCAAGGAAGATTTAGGTAACTCCTTTAAGTTAACAAATTAGTATTTTATAGTAAAAATATGATCCCTCTCTGCATCACTTTGCTTTTCTATATCTCTGGGGACATTAGCCTAAAGACATATAGTATATGATAGTTTTAACAAAAGATTGAAATCCTGGAATATGATTTTTTTACATTGATGTTTCTTGTGTATAAATAAAATAAAACACGATAATACCATGAAGATTATTAAGCTTTTTAAAATAACAATTCACTGATAGAATAAAGTATAATTTTTATATTATTCAGTAGCAATATAGAGGTTAATAATAACATTTCCTTCCAAAAAGGGCAAATCCACAATTCTATCCTTATTACTCTCTGAATCAGAGCATTTTTCTCTAAGACTTGATTAATCAAGCAGCTGTGCATGAGTTTACAGTATAACGACGATTTTCAACACAAGACAAAGGGGTTTTTATTAATAATAAAATTTCTCTTTCTAATTAAGTTCCAGTACAGAAACTGAAACATCATATCTAGGTATCTGAATTTTTCAGCATATTCTACATGCTATCATTTGGAAGGAGGTGTGTATCCCTATGTAAGAATGAAGTCTCATCCATAGCTACATTTAACAAGAGTGGCAGACATTTCCACAAAATCTTATTCAATTGTCACTTGAATAAGTGACTTAATATCAATGAATAATAGTTATGGTTAAGAAAGTGTCCTATGCACAATTCCTTCAATAAAACACCATACTTAGTCCACATGAGTATATAACATTCAACCATTTATAAAACCAATCTTGGCAATGATGTACAGAAATGAGAATTCTCATACCTCATTGGCAGAAATAGTCTTGCGGGTTAACAGCATTTAAAATGTTTGAAAAGTATACGTTTTTTAACTGAGAAACTCACCCTAGAGAAGTATTTGCACTTGCGCACCTGATATAATACCCATAAAGAGGCTCATTGCAGCACTGTTTGCCACCACTAAGAAGCTGTAAGATAAGAATTCATAAAAAGAACAAATATTTAAAAATTTATGTAGTATCTACACAAGTGAAGCCTTTGTAGTCATAAAAACTTAAATACTTGCCATCATTTTAAGGAAAAGGCATGCCTATTGATACTTACACGCAAACTTTTCAAGTGTGTGTTGAGTGAATGAAAGCAAGGTACAGAAAATATTCCTGGCATGATCTCATTACTTAAAATACTGTAACTGCATCTATTTACAAGTGTAAAGAAAACCAGGAGAATTGCATTAAATAGGTAACTGTGGTCACCTCTGGTGTGGGATTTGGAAAATAGAAAAGGAAGATTAATTTCACTTTTTTCATGCTTATAAATTTATTTGTTCTTCATTACATGTATATTCATCTCAGTCCTGACATCTGGATTTGCCAGACATGAAAAACAGTGGTCTGTTTAAAAGGCTTTAATGAGTAACATTTTTGACATTTTATAAGTACAAATATTTCCAAATTGGAGAGGGAAAACTGTTGAATGGGTAGACACAACAGAATTCCAGAATCTCAGATTTTAAATACTATTAGATCATTTGACTTTTTATAACTAGATCACATTCCTTTTATTCATAAAATAATATAATTATATATTCTATATAGTTTCTAATTGTAAACAATAATGTTATAATTTTATCTTATAATATTATCTTGAAACACCTGCTTATAAAGGACTTAATATAAATAATTTCATAAGATAAAACTAAATTTTTTTTTTTTGCAGTACCGGGGATTGAACGCAGGGGCGTTCTACCTCTGCGCTACGCCCCCAGCCCTATTTTTTATCCTTTATTTTGAAACCAGGTCTCACGAAGTTGCGGAGGGCCTCACTAAGGAGAGAGAGAGAGAGAGAGACAGGGAGAGTACTGAGGCTGGCCGCGAACCCGGATCCTCCGGTCTCCGCCTCCCAAAGTACTGGGATTACAAGCGTGCGCCACCACGCCCGGCCAAAAAACTAAATTATTAATCCATAAAATAGATCAATCCATTGATGAGATTAGAACGCTCATGATTCAACTGTTTCACCTCTGAACATTGCCACAGTGACAAACACATGAGCTCTGGGGCAGACATTCCATATTCAAATCTTAGCAATATCAGTATCTCATGTGCTTTTTCTGCTAAAATTCTTAAATTTCCATTGACTTCCCAGTGTCGTCAATAAAGGTCAAACTCCTTGCCTGTCAACCAGGGTGGATTCATGACATGAACCTCTCGAACCCTTCAGCCTCACCTTACATACACATCCTGCCAGCTGCCTTCTACCCTTGTGTGTTGCTGGATTATTGCCCTAGACACATTCAACCCCAAGTTTAGGTACCAGCAAAAAAGGAAACCCATTCCAATCCCACCCTTCGTTCTTCAAATTGTAAGAGATTAGTTTGTATAATGTCTAGAATGTTGCCAACAAGAATTCTAGAAAATAGTAAATTTTAATTTCACATGTGTATGTATCTTGTGTCATTTCAAAACTTTACTTCTTTTGAATTTTCTTTTAAAGGCCTCCTTCGATCCCTATCCTCCCGACATTGTAGGTGCTTTTCTTTCTTCTTGAAATGTCCTTCATTCATCTCACCATACTTCACCCTATCCACGCTACTGATCATCCCACCCTTCACCTGGCTGACTAATTCACTCACCAAGACATGGCTTTGGGCATCTTTTCTTCCAGGAAGTATCACCCCTCAGGGTGTCCTTTTTTTGTGTTCCAAATGTGCCCCATGAACATACTTCTATTGTTATGTGGACTCATTCTACTATGATCCCTCATTTAGGTGCCTCTCTTCTTACAACATGTGAGCTTGTTTATTGAATGAGTAAATGCAAGAAGAATATTAATTTATATTTTTTGCATATTTCAAATTTCAGAAAGAATTATATCTCCAATCTAAACATGTCATACAATGGAGAGCTAGTCAGTGAACTTAAGAACCAACTAGCATAAATTATGCTCAACCTTATCCTAGAAGGCTATTAATTTATCTTTTTGAGAGATATTAATTTATCATTTTGGCCATTGTTGATGCCAAAATTGCCAAAAGGAAGAGTGGCATTGAACAATGTTCACCACTAAGTAGTCTTTATTTAATTGGCATTGAAGGCATTTTCACAGGATGGCTAGTCAAAGAGATGTATAGTAGCCTTGTGCTGAGCACTATTTAATTATTTCAGTCCTCATCTGTCACATTAGCACTCTCCTGTCTCATTTTCAGTGCCCCCAAAGCAATGCAGTTGATGGATTATGGAAAATAAATCTAGTGTGGAAATACTGATAATTTGCTCCAGGTCAAAAAGAAAAAAAAAAGGCAAGAGTAATTTGCAACTACTAAATTGCTAGATGTAGTGCTTTGGCTTGCTGCTCTGCAAAAGGTGGGAGGGAGACTTGACAAGAGTCAAGACTATTCAGAGAAATATGCAAATCAAAAATTTACCACCTTTCTAAACCCTTTTAATCCATCAGTTAATCTTAACAATGACCCAGTTTTCAGAACATTGAATATGCTTGGCTACCTAATCACATTATCTTACTTCTCTTTTGGGAACTTTGAAGCGAGAAAGATATATGAATAAATGAAAACATTGATAAAGCACAGCTGCCTGTCATTTTTCCAGTTTTCTCAGGAAAACAAGTGATTTATAGCATGATGTGATCAAATTTTCCTCCATGGTATGCTAATGGCTATATTTTAAAACTCAGTTAGTGGAACCCAAGCAATAGCCCAGACTGATGGCATTAATGTCACATCGTTGGACAAATCTAGTTAATGTGAAAGCAGAAGAGAAAGATTATCTCATTTCAGAAACAACAATAAGAATGATGCTGCTCAGTAAAAAGCTGAGACCATGAGGGTTTGGTGTTATATCTTTGAGCTTGTCTTTTATTAGCCAATTTTACACTATAAAATATGTTAAAAATTCATTATGAGGAATTCTGTGTAGTCCAGAACTGCACTCAGACTGTGCACCCATCTATCAGGTTGGTCCGTTCCTGAGCTCAGTGTGGGTTTTCCCTCCTCTGTCAGCTGGTCTTTGCTGATGACATCATCAGTGTGAGTTGAGAGAGTGGTCTTATATCTGGGTCATCTATTTGCACAGATTGCTGTGATATTTGGCCTGCTCCATTCTAATCCCATACATACGTTATCCCATACATACATGTTCATTATCTTATGATGAACTGCTGATCATTCTGCCTGCTTTACATCTTGGTGGGTCTCATAGCAATCAGTACATGAAGGTTACTTGATTTTCCTGTCAGACACTCAGTTTCTACCTTGGTCCTGTAGCATGCTATGTATTGCTTTTCAAATGATATACAAGTTCCCTGCTACAGATGGCATGGCCTACTTTCATAACCTTAAATGTCTGTGCTGTGATTCTCCTATTGGCACTTGCCAGGGGCTCCATTTGGCATCTTTTTATACCGCAGATGCATCTAGTTCCATGATACTGCCAGGTTATATGCCTCACATGACATGACTGGGTTACAGTGGTCTTTATTCTCCGCCCTCACTCCAAGTCAGCAGTCTTACATGTAACATGATAAATGTGTCAGAGCAATATTTACAAGATTGAAAAATGCTCTCAACCAATGAATGTCAATGGGCAAAAGTTTGAGTTAAAACAGTGTATTAACAGTCTTATAGTGTCTCCCCAGGGATAATATTACCTATAAAGATAAATGTAGTAACTTCATGGTGGAGAAACTCATTAGATACCTCTTTTGCCCAGTTATCAAGGTTAACACACTAGTTGACACACTAGTAAGACATATTACATCTTGGATCCCTGAAATAATGTACTGAGATTAACACACATTTCTGTGGTATTCTTTAAAAAAATGGATAACCTCAGTCTGATCAAGACAAAACATCAGACAAATCCAAATGTTCTACAAAGTAACTGGTTAGTACTCCTCAAAAGTGTCAAGGTCATGAAGATAAGGAAAGATTATGGAACTATCAAAGATTAGAAGAAGCAAAGGAGACACAGTAATTAAATGCATTGCAAGAACATGAATTGGATACTGAGAGAGTAAAAGAAACATTAAAGGAAAACCTAGTGAAATTCAAGTAAGATTTATATATTAGTAAATCCATTTAGTATTCCATCAATGTTAATTTTCTGATTTTAATCATTGTTCTGTGGCTATGTAAATTAGCATCATGTGTATCAAGGTATAGGGTATATGTGAACTCTCTATATTGCTGTAACTTTTAGATAAATCTAAAAATATTTGTAAATAAAAAAGCAAAAATAAATATTAGCAATATTTGATGTTATTAATACAAAATTGAATTCTCTATTTTAAATTCAAATAGGATAAAAAATTAATAGTATTACATGCTCCATTTTTAAAATTCAAGTAGGCTAAAAGAATCAGGTCCTACTATAGGCTGCTATCTAGAAATATACTTTTAATATAAGATACAAATAGTTGAAATGAAAATAATTTAATACCAAGAACAGGAAAGATGGTACAGATAAATTAATATCAGACAAAGTATACTTTATGACAAAGAATAGATCCAGAGATAAAAAGATATTTCATGATGAAAAAAGGTTAAATTTTTAAAGAAGCCACGAAACCCCTAACAGTGTCTATACCTAATAAAATACCTTCAAAATGCAGAGCAAAAACTAACAAAAAAAAGAGAAGAAAACTCAAGAGTAATATTAGAAGATTTTAATAACTCTAAGTAATTTTTAGAAAAAGTGGGTACAATGGTTTGAATGTTTCCCCCAAAGTTTACATATTGAAAATTTTATCCCCAATGCAACAGTGTTGAAAGGAGGGAACTTTCAGCCTTAACTAGGTCATGAGGGCTCTGCTCTCATCAATGGATTGATGTCATTATCATAGGAGTGAGTTGGTTATCCCAGGAGTGGAAAGGATAAGTTCACCCCCCTTTTCCTCTCTTTCATTGCTTACTTTTGCCTTTCAACTTTCCACCATAGAATGATGCAATAAGAAGGCCCTTGCCAGATGCGAGGGCCATACACTTAGACTTCTTAGTATCCAGAACCATATATTTTTTTAATATAAATTAAGCAGTCTCACATATTGTATTACAAAAGCACACAAAGAACTAAGACAGTGGATCAAAATATCACTAAAAAATACAACCATATTAAATAATTAACCTAATTGACATACATTTTTAGATCACAACATTCAACAACTGAGTAATAAATGCTGGCAGGCAGTGAATTAGGAACAATACCCTAAGATGGAGAAAATCTTATAAACTAACCAGGTAGAGCTTTCACAGCAATATAAAGAATTTGCACTCAATCCAAAGAGCAACGAAAAGACTTTGAAAAAAATTTATCAGGGAACTGAACGACATAAAGTAATTAATGAATTATATATTGCTGATTTGCCAAAATCCACCCCATGTGCCACTAGGAGAGTGCTGAGCAAAATATTTCAACATGTTTGGGCCATGGATGTTCTAAAAAAAAAAAAAAGTTATCAGTATCAAATCTTCTTTTCAACTTTTTTTGGAGAACTGGGGATTGAACTCAGAGACATTCTACCTCTACTATCTCTGAGCTACACCTCAGTCCTTTTTTTTTTAATTTAGAAACAGGATCTCACTAATTTGTGGAGGGTCTTGATCTTGATGAGATTAGCCTCAAACCCTCGATCCTCCTGTCTCAGTCTCTCAAGTACTGAGATTACAGTCATGAGCCACTGTGCCTGGCTCAAATAATTTTTAAATATGTAAAATTAAAATTTACAGAATGAAGGGAGATTTTTATTTTTGCATTAAGCCTAAGTTTGGATGAAGAACATCGAAGTTTTATCTTAGAGAGTCATCCCCAAAATATATACACACATGCAAACACACACACACGCATGCGCATGCACACACACACACACACACACACACACACACACACAGCTGAGTCAGCAGGAAGAACTTTTTCTGGCTCAGAATCTTCTAAGTTATTCTTGTAGGATGAATGTGGTTTCCTAATTTTGTTGGTCTCCCTTCACCACAAATTCCACAATTCAGTCACCCTATGATTTCGCAAAATTTTAGTCTTTAAGAAGGGAAGGTAGACATAGTGTATTTTAGACATTTACATGCCATGAGATTTATGCTTTTTAAGTACTAGATATTTTGAGACCACCGGCCAGATGGATAACCCCATAAGCCACTCTGTATCCTAGAGACACATGTTTGGACCAAGTACAGTTAGAAAATAAGAGCTTTTGGAACACAGAGATTTAACAATGACAAGTTGAAGTAATTTTTCTCATCCCCTTTGGTCTCATAAATTTAAGGGCAGACCAAGATCATACAAAACATTACTTCTTCCCTGTAATTCTTTTGCCTCTATTTGGGTCTCACAGTTTCTTGGGGCTACCCAGAGGGACCCATTTCCTGGCTTTGTTACCCCGTGCCTGCAATAATTTTTTAACCTTTAGATTTCCAGTCTAAAATAACTGACAAAGCAAAACCTAACCTGACTTGAAATGTAAATGTTGACCCAGTTTTCTCTTCCATGTTTTTCCCTCAGAACTGATTTGTGTGAAATGGGAACAGATGGCAGTGTGTTCCTTGTGGGGAAAAAAAATCTTTACCACTAAAATGGTCCCCCTTCAGTCAATACATATTGCTGTCGATAAATGTTTCACTTGCTTCATTTAATTACTCTGGCCCAGAATCCTTTAGCCATTCAAGTCAAATAAAAACTCAAATAGATTATTCTGGAAAGAATGTGGAAAAATACTGATAATATGAACATTCTTGATAGAGAGATATCAAGGCCTGAAAGCTTTGTGTCCTGGGTTGGCGGTTAATCGAAGAGATGGTCTCAGGGGCAAGTTTCAAAACAAGCCGTGGAATTAGTAACTTACAACTCCATATGCTCAGCAGCCAACACAAAGCAGGCTGGGAGCAAATTGAAGAATGAAGTACACAAGAGCGCCTCAGCAGGCTGAAGGTGGGCGAGTGTTGGCTGACCAGCACAGACCCCAGAGCCAGTTATTATGCATATAAAGTAGCTCACTGAAAAACAAGCTTTGCATTCCAAATGCTCAAATAGACTGGAAAAAAAACTGTTGAACTGCAAAATAAAAGAATTCTTTTGAAATAAGAGAGAAATCCCATCCCCACAGGTACTGACTAAAGAAAACAGTCAACCACTTCCACTTAGTTTCCTTTGTGTATATGAATTCCCCTCCAGAAAAAGGGTAGGAAGACAGATTATAAAACTTCCAAGTCCCGTGTGCTCATCCTAGAGTAGGAAACTTCCTTCCTTCCTTCCTTCCTTCCTTCCTTCCTTCCTTCCTTCCTTCCTTCCTTCCTTCCCCTACACCTTTGAGGTTTATAAACAACCCTTTTGGCTAGACACATGACATGGAAAAGCAGGATCTCTTCCTATACCAGTAGACATAATGGACACCAATTCCACATGACTTATGCATCTTTGTCAATCTGGATTGTGGCAGAAACTGAATTCTCCCCAGATGGTTCAAATGAAGGGAGTTTCTAGCACATAACTATTCTCAGAGTTTCCACAGTTGGATTTCCCAACATTGAATTTCCAAAATGAGGCGCTATAATGAGCTGAAATTGGGGTGGAGCAGTTGTGTTATCAGATCATTGTCGGCCCACTACTCTCCTGGCATGAGTTCAGAGATTCTTCTAGTATGGTCTGCTGACCTTATTTATGTTGCTAGGGAAGCTCTGGGTGAATTATTACAAAGGAGATTGGTTGCGTGGAAGATAATGTGATATTTTGGCTATCAGAAGATCTAGGCTTGACTCCTTTGAACCCTTCACTACATATTGAATCTCAGGAAAGCCATTTAAATTTCTCTGAGTTTTAATTTTTTATTTGTAAAACTGTAGGAGCAATAGTTTCTCAAAAATATGAAGCATTTTGGAGTATTTGATGGTTTGAGAATCAAATGGTGTATGTGAAAGTGCTATTAAAGCACTATTAAAGTGCTATTAAAGACTCTGCCCATAGTAAGCACAGGCATCTGTTGGTATTCGTAGAGGATTGTTTATTTTTTCAGGACTCCTAGCAGACAGTCAAGTTTCTTACAGAAAACAGTGTAGTATTTGCACATAACCTACACACATGTTTCTGTACACTTTAAATCATTCCTAGATTACTTATAATGCCTAATACAATGTAAATGCTATGTAAATAGTCAATTGATATTGTGTTGTTTAAGGAATAATGAGAAGAAAATAGGTTCATACCTGTTTGGTACAGATGTAATTTTTAAAAATGTTTTTGCTCCACAGTAGATTGAATCTGCAGTTGCAGAACCCGCAGATGCAGAGGGCTGGTTGTATTGTTACTGTTTGTCCAGGGGAATGCATGAAGATAATTGATCTTAAGCCAGTGTGTAAAAGGCAGACTTCAGGGTCTGACTACCTGGCCTTCTTGATTTCTCACTCTGCCATTATTAATAATATAATCTTTAACACAATATTTAGCTTATCTATTCTCAATACTTCCAACCACACTGGAGGGTTTTGTGAAGTTTTAACAAGATGATATATTGAAAGGTTTTAGAAAGTGACTGGAACATATATAATATACAAAAAATTTATATATAGAAATATATGTATAAAAAGAAGGCCTCTTCAACATAATATGCATGCCTGTTTATGTCCTATTTTAAACTCTACCCATAATTTATGCTCCTTTACTGCAAAATGGATATTTACCAGCAAAGTCTTATGCAGAAAGTGCTCAGAGAATCTCAAAAAATTTGTACTTGAAAACTGAAATGACACGAGGGTAGGTCTAATTTCCAGTCATAGAAACCCAGTTGGGCTGATCAGGAGATGGATGCCCTGTCTGTGGGCTGCACTTGCACTCTCCATTCTCTTAGAGTTTGCATTTTTCTTTTACTTCCAGGTTCAGAAAAAGATTTTTTTAGGTTTTATTTTTCTGATACATCAGTGCTTTGATATTTCTGATAATTTGATCCTATTATTGTTTCACATGCTGATTTTAATTTTGTTCCTTTAAAATGTCCCGATAATATTTCCTTACATTCTATTGGTTTCTGCTAATTTGGGGTCCTTCCTTCCTTCCTTCTTTCCTTTGCAGTGCTGAGGATTAAACTCAGAGCCTTGTGTATTTTAAGCAAGTGCTCCACCATTCAGCTAAACCCCCAGTTCTCAGCAACGTTTTCAACAACTGACTCCTTTTACTATAACTTTCACTTAAGAATTTTCTTGAAAGCATATAGCAATTGTTTTAAACTCTGCTAAGTGCTCAGATTCGGGTCAGACTACCTGAGTTTGAACTCCAACTTTGCTATTTACAAAGTTTTGACTTAGTTTTCTCATCTATAAAATGAAAATAATATGATAATTTTTACATGAATTACAAGAGATAATATACCTTAGATGTCTCAAACTCCGCTAACAGCTATAACTAACTGTTTCTAAACTATCATTTTTAAAAATTGGTTCTTTTCCCTATAGTAAATATCTGTAAATATAAACATAGGCACACATGAATACACATAAATGCATTTATTTATGTATCTATGTATATATGTGCACACACATATATAACTTTTCCTCTGTATTATTGAGTCTTATGTTTTCACAGCTCATTATAATACTGATTGCATTTGTAGTTAAAACTTACCCAAAGTCATGAAAGAAAGAAAGGAATAGAGCCGGGCGTGGTGGCACATGCTTGTAATCCCAGTACTTTGGGAGGCAGGGACCGGAGGATCCGGGTTCACGGCCAGCCTTAGCTCTCGCACACGCGCGCGTGTGCACGGCTCTCCTTTCTCTCCCTGTCTCTCTCTCTCCCTGTCTCTTGCTGTCTCTCTCTCTCTCTCCTTAGTGATGCCCTCCGCAACTTCGTGAGACCCGGTCTCAAAATAAAGTATAAAAAATAGGGCCGGGGGTGTAGCGTGGTGGTAGAATGCCCCTGTGTTCAATCCCCGGTACCGCAAAAAAAAAAAAAAAGAAAGAAAGGAATAAAGAAAGAAGGAAAGAAACTACAAATGGATAGTACTCTTAAAAATATGTTGCATTTCTATAAAATATGCAAATAATATCCCTATACCTATTTGTGTAGCTTTGAATTAAGGATAAATAAAAGAGGAAGACCATATTATTAACATTGGTTCCCTTGGTAAAACTAAATATAGCAAGAAAATCATTGAGTTTTTCATTTATGTATTGCTTAAATTTTATAACAAATACATTAGTTTTTTGTTTTAATTTAAACAGGTGATTCAAAAATAAATAAAAGAAAACCTCACTTGATTCTATTATAAATGGCAAGAGGAAAATTTGAACTCAGCATATTTATTTAATGCAGACTGGGTTCCAGACCCCAGGCATGGTACTGGAATGCAACAATGAATACAATTCTTCAGTGATTCTTATTGTAATGGAGTGAAGACAGGATGCAACTGAAGCTACAGCGAACCTGCATGGCCATCAAGAGCATAACCCCCTTCCACAGTGTGATGACACCTAGCACAGTGTTTGGAACATAGTCAATGTTATTTACTGTGTTTGATGCACGAACAAATTAATAATATGTGTGGTACAGTGGGGCACAAAGAGAAACTGGGCGGTGCTAGCTGGGGATAGGGGAGGAGAGAGTAAGAGAGCCACAGAAGAGATGCTTTAGTCAGCCTTCCTGGGTGGTAGATGTTCATCAGGACTGATGAGAAATCTATGTAGGGAACTACAGGGGATGTGAGTGCATATGAAATGGTGGGAGCAAGTGGCTTTATTAAAGAATGGAAAACATTCAACACAGTTGCAGCGCACTGTACAAGGAGCTGGCTGGGTTTAGAAATAAGGCAGGAAAGGATAAGGAATGACCTCATGTACTATGATAAAGTGTGTAGGTTGGCATACACTCAGAAAGCACAGGAAAAGGAGTCATAGAGGTGAAGGAGTAATTCAGACTCCGATTGAATGTATGTGAATACATACGTGTCATAAATATGAACACACAAGCATATCCAGTCGTGCAGCCCAAAAGGGATACATTGTGAGGTGTGTTGTTAGATGATATCATTGTGCAAACATTATTCAGTGTGCTTTTACACTCTAAGATGGCTACAGATGTCACCAAGCAATATTATCTTTTTTTTTTTTTTTGCGGTACCGGGGATTGAACACAGGGGCATTCTACTTCCGAGCTACACCCCTGGCCCTATTTTTTATCCTTTATTTTGAAACCGGGTCTCACGAAGTTGCGGAGGGCCTCACTAATTAGCTGAGGCTGGCCGCGAACCCGGATCCTCCGGTCTCCGCCTCCCAAGTACTGGGATTACAAGTGTGCGCCACCATGCCTGGCAAGCAATATTCTCTTAATGGGACCACTGTGATGTATGTGGCCTGTCCTTGATCTAACTCCATTACGTGGTGCATGAATCTATATGTGTTTGTGTATGTGAGGATCATGATTGGTGGTCAGACTCTTTCTCTATATAACAGGAGGTGGGGGAGAGTCCTGTACCAATGGATAAATGTGAGGCTAGCTAGAGTTAGAGCATTTGAAGAGAATAGAGAAAATTTGTAACCATATTCATTGCATGATTCTCCTGAGAGACCAAGAGGTAGAATGAAGAAAAACAATCTTATCCTGTTGTCTAGTCAGGAAGGTACTGACACAGCAGGGTCCTAACCAGGCAGTGTCCTGGCTGTTCCTTTGAACTTCAGGCTTTTAGGATAAGGGACTCGGCTCTTTCATTGAACTAAAAAATTGCTTCCTACAAAACACTAACTCTCATCAGTAAATATGAATGGGCAGATAGTAGAATCCAGACTTCAGTTTTATTTACCTTATGTAATTTCACATAGTTCTAAATGGAGATATATTTTGGGACTAGTAATCTAAGTAACTACTGACTTCAGTATTTCAGGTCATCTATGGGCTCAATTACAGCTTCCTCTCTTCTATCTGATTAAAGGTTTTGAGGTTCATGAGTGAGAGTTTATTCCTGTTCCTAAATTTCTGAAGCAAGTATGGATCTCAGTCTGTAAATATAATTGTTTAAGTAACAAAACTTGATTTATTCACTACAGTACAACTTAAAATTTCCTACATAAAGCCTCCTGTGTAGAGATCCCAAACCTCATAAACTTGTAGGATTACTTCCACGTGGTTATATTACAGCTTTAGATCTGGGATTTTACACAAGGCATGGGAGTTGGAAAGGTGGAGAACGCAGGTGTGGGAGGGGGAAGCAATCTGCTTACCAGTCTGTTGTCCACAATGATTTTCCCTGGAACACCCATTATCCCCATCTGCTGGTTCCCCTCAGATCCAGGGATTCTCTGCTGTTCCGAGCCATGATTCAGACATGGAAATTTCTCACCATACTGTCTATGGCCATCTGCCATAGGTTCCCATAGCCATTATCTTCTTAGGTCTTTTGGACTTCCCAACAGCCCTGCAATGTCACCTTTCTCTGTCTTCTGGACTTGTGAACCTCTCTATTCTATTTCCCATTTCTCCACCCCAACACAGAGGTCTCTTTAAAAGGATATACGATAAGGGTTACTTTTTGTGTGCTAGTTTATTTCAAGATAATCTGCCTATTCTTTAAAGTGTTTGATTTTTTTAAATCAAAACCTAGAAAGAGGTGGGGAATATGCTTTTTGTGTGTTATTTTATTTCAAGATAATCTTCCTATCCCTTAAATCCCTTCTTCTAAGTATTGAGACTTTTTTTGTAAACCAAGCCCAGAAAGACTTGTGGAGAGGTTTGGGGACAGAAAGAGAAAACTCAAAATGTTTTCCTATCTTGTTTATATATGTCATCTACATCCATTTTTCTGACAACATTAGAACTGATAAAGTAGAAATTTGGCATCCATAAGTATCTTTTTGTTGAGGTGGGGACATCCATGTCATACACCCATAGACTCAAACTCAGTTTGATTTAACCAGGGTTTATTGAACATTTGCTTTTTGTAAGGCACTTTGCATAACATGAAGTTAGAGAAAAACAAGATTCCTGTGTCAAGAAATTTGCAGTGTAGTGAAAAGAAAGACTAGAACATAAATAATAGTAATGCAAAACTGAGATGATTAATCTGCTCACATGAGTCAGAAACAAACAGCTTTGAGAGCACTGAGAAGGTGATTAATTTTAAGCAGGGGTTTGGAAGGCTTCGAATTAAACACTGAGTCACAACCTACCAGGAGAGAGAATGTTAATAACTCTCTGGGCATTTCCTCTGCTCTCTGGGCAATTTGGGGTATGGGTACATCCTCCTTTTCTTACTATCTATCCTCCTCCTGTTTCTAAAGCTTATGTATTCCAGATTCCAGGTGAGTTACTCTCTTACTTTCTCTCCTTCTGTGGTGGTGATGGTATGTGTGTTGTGTGTATGTATTTGTTTTTCTCTTTGTGTGTGTTTCCATTAGCAATTTTTTCCATTTGAAAGACTGATTCAAATTTTAGCTGCTTTGGACTTGCTTGGCATTATCTGATCAGCTATACTTTGTTCAGAAGCCTTAGAAAAAAGAAATGATCTGCATGGCAGAAAAGAAAAATAGAACTTCCTTTTAAAAATGCTAAAACCTTAAATGCACATTACTAAGTGACATAAGCCATTCTGAAAAGGTTACATATAGTGCTTGGTTCCAACTAGGTGACATTTTGGAAAAGTCAAAACTATGAAGACAATCAAAAGATCAGTGGTTGTCAGGGCTTAAGAGGGATGAATGGATGGAGCACAAAGATGTTTAGGGCAGTGGGATTATTCTGAATGATACTATAATGCTAGAAACATGATACATTGGTCCAAAACCATAGACTGTGTAATACCAATAGTGAACAACACTGTAGACTATGGACTTTGTGGGATAATGATGTGTCAAAGTGTAGGTTCACCATTTAGAGCAAATGTACCACTCCGGCTGGGATGTTGATGGTTGGGGAGGCTCTGTGGGATGGGGGGCGGGTATGGAAGCTTTGTGTTTTACACTCAGTTTGACTGTGAACGTAAGACTTTTTTAGAAGAGCAAGTCTATTATTTAAAAAGCTAAAAACATTAGTATGCATTGTTTTCTCTTCCATACCAATTAGGAACTGTGCTTGTATTCACTTGGCCATAGAACTGCCTTTCTGATTGTCTTGGACCATCTCTGTTATCTGTAAGGCCTTGGTGAATGAAATTGTCTCTCACTTAACAGAACATAAATAGTAGGCAAGTCTTTCACTATCCTGGCCCATATTTTTTTTTTTTAAAAATTCACTCTCGTTGCTTCCTGTACTAAGTATTATGCCTTGATGTTTGCTTCAAAGAGACATGGCACGGATACAGAAAAGGTAAAAAGAAACGGAAAAATCGATATGGGGAAATATCGTTTCTGATTGCTGTGAACAATTTCAATGTTCTCTATTTGTTTTATCACTCCAAGAAAAACTCTGATGGTCTAAAGGCTTATGCAGCACCCTACACAATGTGTGTTCATGATGCTGAGAAAAGATAGTCGGCCTTGTCCAGTCACCATGGTAACCTCTAAAAGCAAAGATTATATCTGATTAGGTTGCCCTTCTCAGGAGGAATTGACCAGAAAAAAATCTTTTGAAAAGTTTAAAATGGAGGGTAGGGTGATGGCAGTACTAATTTTGTACAGCTGCCCCCCCAACTCTCCTATTAAGAGCGAGCCAGACTATTTTCTAGAACCTTTTCCCAGAGAGAAGTTCCAAGGCCGCCCATCCCTTATTGAGAATGCATTTCAGCGCAGATCTTTGTGGTTATTTTCTCCAGGGCCCTTCATCAGGATTCCAGATACCTTTGTGATTGTTTGTAAAAAGATTAGGGAGGGTATCTACAGAAAAAATAAATAAGTAAAAAAGTGAAATAAAACCTGCTCAGAAGTTGTAAAAGAAAGTAAAAACTCAATCTGTTCTGTCTTACAAGGATTCGAGAGGCAGGCAGGCACCAGGAAGGTGGACATACTGGAGAAACCAGAAGACTAATTCACATTTGAGTTATTGGAGCTTGAGGTTTGGCTCAGTGGTTTCTGTGGAAGTCCTTTGTGTTCTTTTGCATTAAAAGAAGTCATTTTAAGTAATATTTGGTGGTTTCTTCTTTTTTTTCCTCTAAGTTTCTATTGCCAGGACTAGTACCTATAAAATGTGATATGTATCAATTGTTCTGCTCTTCCTATTTCATTTCCTAAGTAATGTAATAATCAAGTCAATGTATTGGAGGTTTACTAATGCAAAGAGGATTATCAAGTAGAGGAAATGATAGCTTTACTCCTACTTAACTAAGATGGTAAAACTTTATAGGCCTGAACACAGTATTCTGTAGTGGTGGGCTTGGAAAGAATTCATATAAATTCTTCAGAATATTTGCAAACCTTTCTATGCTTAATAAGCTTGAAAAACAAAGTATCATTAAATGTCATTCTCACTTTCATGGTAAACAATCAGATCATTTATCAATTTAGCTTAGCAAAAAATAATCTTTGCAAGCTGGGTGTAGTTGCAAATGCTTATAATCCCAGTACTTTGGGAGGTGGAGACCGGAGGATCTGGGTTCGCGGCCAGCCTCAGCTCTCTCTCTCTGTCTCTCTCTCTACCTAGTGAGGCCCTCCACAACTTCGTGAGACCCGGTTTCAAAATAAAGTATAAAAAAAAATTAGGGCCGGGGGTGTAGTGCGGAGGTAGAACGCCCCTGGGTTCAATCCCTGGTACCACAAAAAAAAATTTTTTTTTTGCATCTGAACGAAAGGTAAAAAATAAAGTAATTCTTTTCCCTTTTTCAATTGAAAGAAAATGGATTTTATTTGCTGATTAGGTACAATTATTATAACAAACCCAAGAGAAAAATATGCTAACACACATCAAAGTTAAAACTGTACAATCTCTGACTAGAGAGAGATTCACGTATGTGCATGTGGAAATGTGTTCTAAGATTTCCATCCAAGCAGAAGATAGGAAGTTATCTGCCTTCAGTGAGTACCAGCTTAAAAACTTTTGATGCCATATAATAGTATGTGTTGTGCACACGTGTGTGTGTGTGTGTGTGTGTGTGTGTGTGTGTGTGTTTTATTCGTTGTGTTACTGTGGATTGAACCCAGGGGCATTCTACCTCTGAGCTAGACCCTCAGCCCTATTTTCTTTTTTATTTTGAAACAGAGCCTTACTAGTTGCTGAGGCTGGCTTTGAACCTGTGATCCTCCTATCTCAGGCTCCCAAACACTGGGATTACAGATGTGGGCCACCACACCCAGCTAAGCATGTTGGTTTTTAGAAAAAAATGAACATGCAAGATGGGCCAATAAAGAATACTCTTTAAATATAATCTTAAATGATAATACAGCAACTACATGATGCTTATATCAGATATATTCTGAGACTTGTATATTAACTTTGTGGCTCACACAACACCATTAAATAGACAGTCCTATAATTCCCATATTATAGATGAATAAACAGTTACGTAGCCTGCCTAAGATAGCACAACTAGCAAAGAGTAACATCAGGATTTGTTCCCAGTCTACTTCAGCGTGTCTGCACTCTTAACCACTGAGCAATACTATAAAGCAATGTTCAGGATAATATATATGATGAATTGTTAGTGCTTTATAAAAAAGAATATATATATTCACATACATATATGTGAATACACACATGTATAGTCCTCATTATTCACTGATTTGTCTGTTTGCTAAGATTTATTTATAACTTCAAAATCAATACATACAGAAGATTCGAGGTCAAGCGACATAGTTCTCTACTTTTTTTCAGCTTCCTTGTAACAAACAAATATCCTTTTCATGACCTGTTTAGGGTCAGAGTTTTCTAATTTTTGTGCTCTTCTGTTGGTGATTTTACTGTTTAAAATTGTCTGCAAGCAACATGTTGAAGCTCTGTCCAGTGTTCCTAACCATAAGAATGCTGTTATGTGCCTTGCAGAGAGAATATGTGCTTGATAAACTTGCTTAGACATGAGTTATAGGGCTACTGGTTGCAGATTCAGTGTTAATTAAACATAAATAAGGTGTTTGAAAACATAAATACACATAAAATAAGGTTCTGTGTTGATCAATTGATAACAGTGTTGTGACCAAAGCTTGCAAGAACCTAACTCTGTATTTCCCATAGAAGCAAGGGTACAGTGGTCACTAACTCAGAGTTTATGGAGAATCTATAGAATGCAACTAATGAAAAAAAGAGAATCGGATATGTATATATATATATGTATATATATATACATATATATACATATATATATATGTGTGGTGTGTGTGTGTATTTACTATATATATAGATAATCTATGCATACATATAGTGCATACTTATACATTTATATATGTATCGTGCCTAGAAAAATCTCAAGATGATAAATAAGTATGTAGTAGGTGTCTTTGAGGGAAGCTAAGATACTGGAGTTTGGAAATGGGAGAAATACTTACTTTTCACCTTATAAAATTTTACCATTATGTAGTATCTACTGAAATATTTTCAGATAAAAGTATAAAGAAAGGGAAAGGTTTTCAAAGTTCTACCTAATCTCACCTTCCTGAAAACAGTTTCATAAATAATTTCTAGGCTTTCAAAATGCAGACAGAATACACATTGTGATACTCTATCTTGCCATTTTAGACTCTCTATGGTGAGCTTCTTTCTAGGTCAAATTGTATGGAACTGCCCATTCCTCCCTTTCTTTCCACATCCCTCTACAAACACTGCCCCCACATCCATGCTGAGACACAGAATCACAGATTTCTGTCTTCGGGTCTGTCCACCCATGACTGGAATTTCTGCAACAGTCTTGCTTGTGACAACATTTTGAAGACAAAACCATGTAATGACTCTGAAATTTACAGCAATAACATCCACAAGGAGCTATCAAGAAACTAGGGAATCTCTTGAATGGTTTTGTTATATTTTACATTTGTACTTATCAGCTTGAATCAGATAAATTTTATTACAAAAATGAGAGAACTGGGTGTAGGGGTGCATGCCTGTAATCCCAGCAACTCAGGCAGGAGGCTGAGGCAGGAGGATAGCAATTTCGAAGCCAGCCTAAGCAATTTAGCAAGACTCTGTCTCAAAATTTTGAAAAGGGCTGGGGATATACTCAGTAGTAAAACACTCATGGGCTCAATCCCCAGAATGAAAAGGAAGAAAAAAAGCATTTGCTCACCTATTGGGAACATTACATATTTTATTTGGTCCTTTCTCTAGTAGAGGTAGATGGACATAATTATTTCCTTTTTACTGATAAAGATAACAGGCTCTGAGCCAGACGTGGTGGCGCACGCTTGTAATCCCAGTACTTTGGGAGGCGGAGACCAGAGGATCCGGATTTGTGGCCAGCCTCAGCTCTCTCTCTCTCTCTCTCTCTCTCTCCCTGTTTCTTTCTCTCTCTATCTATCTAGTGAGGCCCTCCGCAACTTCGTGAGATCCGGTTTCAAAATAAAGTATAAAAAAATAGGGCCGGGGGTGTAGAACGGAGGTAGAACGCCCCTGGGTTCAATCCCCGGTACCACAAAAAAAAAAAAAAAATAGGCTCTGAGTGATTGGTCACTTCCCCAAATCAACATATATATGTTTCTAGAAAGCAAGAAGGAAGCTCTTTTCTATATTCATATTCGGACTAAATATCTGTGAACATTTTCATTCAAATCCTAACATTTGACTGTCATACCTGTAGATTAACAGCTCCCTTGTTATTGTGATAGTCAGTGCTTTCACATTAAATGATATTCAATACAACAAAGACCACAAAGCAAATGCCATGTGAACCTCAGAATACACCGATCGTCTGCCAGAGTCACAAACGGACACCACTCATTACATTAAACTGATATTCTAACCTTTTCAGCACATCTATCTTTCCTAATGAAACTGCACTTCACCAGGGTTAAGAGTTTGCTTTTGTTGTTCAACAAAAAGACTGTGTGTGTGTGTGTGTGTGTGTGTGTGTGTGTGTGTATTACTGGAGATTGAACCAGGGACACCCTACCTCTGAGCTACACCCCCAGCCCTATTTTATTTTTTATTTTGAAACAGAGTCTTGCTAAGTTACTGGGACTTTTGGCCTTGAACCTGTGATTCTCCTGTCTCAGCTTCCCAAGTACTGGGATTACAAGGCATGCACCACCAAGCCCAGCAAAAAGATCTCTTAAGATACTGACACTTGGCTTAACAAAAAAAAAGTGCTGCCAACTTCAAGCTGTTTAAGATTATGACATCTAGGACCCAGTTAGACTAAATACAAATGAAGTCAAGGGATTAATCTCATGCTTGTATTTAAATTAGTCCTGCTGGTATATTAGGTTTTTTAGTTTGAATTGTAATACCCATTGATTTCCTCTAGAGGGAGAATAAAACAAGAATACACAAATATAGTATTTATTAAAAAGTGAGTGAATTAGAATGATCCTGAAGACTGACCCTTCACAGAAAGGAGTCATTTTGCCAAAGCTGTAATTAAAAAAAAAACATAGAATGCCTATTTTTACTGAGGTATATTAACTGAATCAGGTTAACTGAATCAGTCTTTATAATAAACAGGACTACATTTTTAGTTTCCTTTAATTTAGAATTAATAGAAAAAAACTGAAGGAGCACACAACTTCACTCACTTTACTCATTATAAATTATAAGAATGTCTATGTTATAGCATAGATAATGTGCTTCTTAAAGCACTTTTAAAAGCTGTGTGTTTGATTCTCAGTATTCATGAAATAATCATGATGTCCCTCTATTCAAATACATATGCAAAGCAGCCTAAGTAAAGGAGGCATCCTGCAAAACAAATTAGCCAATGCTATATAAAATACTACACAAAATTAAATATCAAGGTGGTTGTCCATCCTCCTCCCCTACAATTTCCTTAGGATGGTCAATGTTCTACTAAAATGGTCCAATCCTTTCAAGTTTAGAGACCTGTAAACAGGACTGCAATATATATATTTGTGTGCATTGTACAAGAACTAAAATCCAGATAGCTTCATTATTATTACAAAATTGGAAGAAATAAGCATCCAAGGGAGATGAGATTCCTATCTCCAGAAAGAAAGGTTTCCACAAGAAAAACAATTGTGGAAAGAAATCATCCTTTTTATCGACAATATGGTGATCAGCCTTTCCCACTTTCTCCTGATGAGGAGGTGATGTCGCTGGTCCGAAGTGCTGGCCTATTTTCTGTACTGCCTATGGTGGGTTGCATTGGATGAAAATAAACATCTTACATAACAGGCCGGCTGTGCTTTCTGCCTCTTTTTTTCCCCCTAAGGAGATTTTCCCAGCATGGATTCTGCATGTACAATTAACATTGGCCAAATTTCAACTGAAAAATCTGCTAGGTTTATAAGCAGATTAACAAATACAGCCAGTGTATGCTGCCTCCCATTCCCCTACACCCCACCTCCTTGACACACATGTACACACATCACCGACCCACCACCAGCACCTCACTATCGCTGCCTCTGTCCCTCCTGCAATCAAAACAGCTTTGTACTGAGAGACAAGGGTAAACAGGCAAGTTAAATTGAAATTGGTCTCTGAACAGTTGAAACAGAACAGAAGATTGCAGATTAGAGCCATTGTCCCATCCCACTGATGTAAACCAGACCCCCCTGGTGCTTATTCTCTCAGAATTGAAGAAAGCAAATCAGAGATCATGCAAGGATGCATCCCACGCTAGTGGCCTTTATAGTCATGAAAAGAGTACACCCACAAGTGGACATTTTCAACTGGAATGTGTAATAATTAACAAAAATTCTAGAATTGTATCTCATAAATCCTGCTTTGTACAGAAAGGTTTATGAATCTAAATGCTTTGACATTTACTGTAGCAGCTACTTGTGGAGAGAATATATACAAATGAGAATTCATCTTGATTTTCCTAATTGCTGAGGTGCAGAAAAATCAGAGATGCCAAAGATCTGAAGGAAGCTGTGCTTGAACGGCCTGATGGAAGCTCATTTGAAATCAGCCATATAATTCACAGCATTTGAGGGAGCACTTTAACTGACCCAGTGGTCTTAGTTTCAGAGAAAATCAGCATACAGTCTTGATTCAGGAAAAGTAAATATTTGAATGTAATTCATAGGCCTAACGCATAGCAAATATTGAAAAACCTAAATAGTATGGAGTTGAACTTAGGCTACAAGGGTTTTTTTTTGTGTTGGTAAGCAATAAATATGAATATTGCTAATTTGTAGTTCAAGAGAGGAACATATTTAAGAGGGAATGCAAATGGAGTTGATGATGAATTAAGATTATCTGATCCTTCCTGTCAGAAAAATAATCACCACTTTTCTGTCCCAAGGAGGAGTCAATTTAGAAAGGGTTGAAACACACACACACACACACACACACACACACACACAAG